>VXBW01004173.1:438228-459258 GCA_013400375.1 Thinocorus orbignyianus
TTTTGCATTGTACAGTTGGGGAGAGAAGGGATAGGATACATATTTATTAGTTAATGAAAGCACATTATACCTGGAGATGGCCAAGCAAAGCCAGCATCCCAGAGTTTTGTTCAACAGATAAATATTGCAGTCATTTCCGCACATAGCCAGAGCCACTCCTGCGAAGCTGTTAGCGTTCAAAATCATGATTTAATTTAAATAAGCAAAAGTCAAGATTTAAATTAAAAGTCAAGATCTAAGTTTGGTGCAAAAATCAAGGATTAGGTAGGAAAGCAGTTTACTCTTGTAATGTTTTAAGATAAGTCATGCTACAGCAAAACTTAGGCATAATAAGGATTTGGTCTCAGCTCATGCTGTGTGTACTAAAGCAGGGAAGAGTCTATTAGTTTTTGAGAAATTAGGTTCTGTTCAAAACATACCACTCCTCCCTGACAAAGGACCAAGCTCTTCACGCCGTGATGAGAGCTTTGATGATACTCAGCATTTGTGATTCTGACTCAATCTTCTGTGTAGCACTGATGTGTTTACACTAACCAGAGGATGTTCACATTATTCATAAGTCCATCTGATTTTAACCAACTTGTCTGCTTTCATGTTAAAACCTGAGATGAAGCAATTTTGGTTTCGTGATGAGGTGGTGCAGCTCTTAGCGAAGTTACATGACTCTGCTGCTTTATACCCCACTAACTGGGTCCTGTGTTTGCATGTTAAAGTCTGACTTCATAATGCTGCTTTATTTTTGGCTGTGTGCAAGCTGTTTCTAGTTGAATCAATGGTAAAACTGCTCCTTAAGGCAGATAAATATGTAATTAGTAGAAATAATGGAGCAGTAGTCAGTCAGCTGCAAAACTGATGCTTCATCTAAATGTGTGTAAGGCACTTTATTTAGTTGGCATGTTGCTAACATCTATTAAGTTAAATTATGAGAAGTGTTTTGAGCCCTTTCACCCAGAATGTGGAGCTTTTCATTCCTTATTTACATGTGTGAATATATATGCATGGAGATTTCAACCCATGAATTAACTCAGAGGAAAACAAACCACCAGATAAACACAAAGCCTGGATTTGTGTTTGGGTTTATTATTTTTCCCGTTAGAAAGCAAAGAAGCATCCTTACAGAATTTTCTGATTAATTTATTCAAAGAACTTAATTGATGTATCACAACACAGAAGTATAATTTACATGGCATTAAAAAATGGAATTGCTTAGTTCTTCACACTGACAGCAGCCAGCTGAGAGAGTAACAGGGAATTGATCTTTGATGGTCATTTTTATGACTTTGAAACATGTGGTTTTATTCAAATCTCACCTCATGCTGTTGGATTTTCTAAATATTGAAATATTGTACAGTGTTTTATTAACATCAGTTAACGCTGGTAGCTCTGTGTTGATAGATGGATGGATGGGTAGACAGATAGTTCTAGATCCTGTTGGAAGTCACCATATATCCCAGAGCTTTAATGCAAATGCAAATCCCATGCAAAGCAACCTCTGGATTGGATAATTAAATGTTTGCAATCAGAAACCTATTTTGTAGTTAGCTTCTGGGAGGTGACCATGGAAATAAGGAGTTTATCACAGTATCGAAGTACAACAAGACATATGCAGGTGTGTAAGGGCTGAGTTTCCCTGGGAGAAGAGGTGTTTTTAACTTAGTCCACCTGATCCCTTGGGTTTGGGATCTGGGGACGTCTACATCTCTAGAAACAGGTTAAACAGTGTAGTGTGGGCCGCAGCTGAGACATGCCCAAGAACTGAGAACGTGAAGCGTCATCTCTCAAATAATGGATGTCTCCGCACTGCAGCCCAAAGTCCTACTCTGCCAGGAACAGGGAGGAAGATGTGAGGTGAAAGGAGAGTAGCTGGGTGAGAGGAAAGTATCTCCATGGGCAATGGTATTCTACTAGAAGCTTAAGAAAAGCTGGAAAAAATTACAGATCTTTGGTTTTTTCCATCTCCCTACAGCATAAAGTACCTTGTCAGACAGTCTCATAAAGATTTTGAAGATGGTTTTAATACTTCAAACTTCCTCTGTCTTCAAAGAACAACAAGACTTTGAGAGAGATGTGGGAATTCACTTAGCCAAGGATTGCAATTTTAGTTCTTCTGCAGTGATCTGCAAACCACAGACTCTCAAATGAGCAAGGGGTTATGTGAATGTTCCGTATAACTATTTATTTTTATTTTCTTTAGCAGAAGCTGTCAAATTAAGCATCTCCTGTCCTTCAGAGCTTTTGCAGTCTGTGTAGATCTTCTGCAAGCCAGGGCTTTGCTTAGTACACTTAATTAGAGTTTGCTTATTATAACAGTGCAAAATACAAGCTGGTTTTACTCTGGGAATTAAATTTTGCTGCATTCTATTCTGGGCTAGCATCCGTTGCTTCCTAGTATTGGCAAGGCTGCTTCTGAAATCTGGGCATGTCTGGTGCAGGAGAGGTTAGCATATTTGAGAAGGAGGGATTAAAAATTGATTTAATAGAGTAGCAGTGTGGACTTTAGTATGTAGCATAATTTCAGCATTGCTCTGGGGTAAGTATTCAACTTTGTCTTTTTGGTCAGGTTTGGGTTTTTTTTTTCATGAAACAGATGCCTCTCAATACACTTCCGTGGTAAACACACTCTGAGAATCCTCCATCCAATTGTAAGTGATTATATGGCTAAAAATGCAGCCTGCAGTAGAGAAAACAGATGCAGTGATAATTATCCCAGTGCCCTGTATATCAAACATTAACTATTGGTGGTGGAAAAAAAACAAGAGGCTGAAATCAAACCAGATCAGATTATCAGTTCAGGTTGCCTGACACTATCTTCAGATATGGGCTGAGCTTGGTGATTTATAAAGAAATCAGGAATTCTTCTTTAAAACATTGCAAAGAATGTATAACGCTTCTTAAGTTCACTATCAGTTGTTTGCAAAAGAGTTTTACTTGTCAGCCATGGAACTCAGGGGGTCTTGGGGTTTCTAATAATAATTACTTGAGTATTTTCAATCTACAACCTGAAGTTTCCATGCAGATTTACTGCCCCCAAAAGCCGTAGCCAGCTGTGCTGTCTTCAGTAATACGGGAACAGAAATGCCTTGATAGGAAGTTTGAGGTTGGATCACTGAAGTAAGTTTTGCCTGCGGCTGTTGCGGAAAATTCCATGTGAATGTGCAAGATTATCATCTGATCTTCCAAGATGCTGGTGAGCATAGCACTAGCCAGAGTGACCAGCATGTATGCAAGATCTTAGCCCAGGCTGGAAGCTTTAGTCCTTCGACTAAAATCATTGCAGCTGTTTTTGATTGCTCTTGTTTTGCTTTCACATAGCTGAAGATGATTCGGCTTTGAAATGTGTCTAATAAAATAGCCTGATTAATGTCTTCTGCTGTTTTTTTCTGATGCTTTTTAGGAGGGTTTCAATACTGAGAATCTGAAACTCCTTTCTGAAGCTGACAAAGGTGTTTGGCCCAGATTCCTGACAACTACCCGGAGGCATCTCACCAACGAGTCTAAGGGAGGTGACCCAGGAGCAGCTGTCTGAAAGTTGGGCTGCTGCAGATCCAAACCCAACATCCTGCCTTCCTTCTCTTGCCAGTCAGGACACAACAGGCATTTTCAGAGGGCAGTTCAGCCTCTCCTAAAATAGGTGGGAAAATTGTCTCCCGCATGTGCCTGTGTTGCCTCTGACTGTAAAGGGAGCTTTAAGTGCTGACATGAGCTGGAAGCCTGATTTTTTGGTGGTTTGGTTATCTGAGGTGAGTGTCACCCCTGTTAGCCTCATCGCTCCCTTCACTTCTGCTCAAGATAGAGAAAAGACAGTCTCTATCAGAGAGAGGGTTGTTCAATTCACCTGAGACCCGAATCTGCCCGTGGGAAGTGCTGCTTTTCCTTTGACTATTAGAAATGGGCAGCTCAGAGAGATAATGTTAGGATGAAACCGCATTGTCTTCCTGCAGTCTTGTGCTGGAGGAGAGGGAGAGAGGACTTGTTGCAGAGCCACAGAGCTCTGCCAGTTCACTGGAAATCTCTTACTGGGACGAGTTGCTCTTCCGAATAAGGAAGTCTGTAAGTGTTACCATCTATGAGACGCAAATGCCTCACCAAAAGCTGTTGACTTACCAAGCTGGATTTCTTCATGAGGTGAAGATATATGCTATATTGATTAGAAAACAGGCTGCTGTGACATCTGAACAGACACTCACACCTGTAGACTTAACAAAGTTGGCTGCTTTTATTTTGAAAAATAATAATAAATTGTGACTTGCCAACACATTGCTCAAAAAAGTGACCTTGCTCATGTTAGTCCTAGTCACATTAACACGAATTACAAGTATGTGCCACCATCTTCTAATGAATGTATTCTTCTCTTTCAGTTGTCCTAAAATGTTAGACATTAACATCAAGCCACCATGCTTGGCCTGTTACTTCAGTTCCTCCTCATCTGGTCCAGCTTCAGTCAGAAGCACACTTGTGGGATGGACTCAGTGATCTGGAGTAGAGAAACATGACCCTGTAACACAAGGTAGCCAGAGGCTGGTGGTTAAAACAGGAAACTAATGTAAACTGCTTATCATTGACAGGTAGGTAAACTTTAGAGACTGGGTGAACTCACCTGTGTGAAATGTATGGGAAATAGGTCAAGGCCGTGCTGTCTGTTTACCTGCTTTTAATCTCCACCAGGGCACAGCGATTTATCATCTTTCCAAAGTGAAAGCCCTGCTCAGTACAGAGGAACGGGCTGAAATTCCGTGGCTGAGGACACATAAACGTTCAAGTCAGAAAAATCTAATGGGCTTTCTGTGTTTGAAATATGCCTGTCTAGGTATGGTTTGTTCTGATTATATTTGGTTGTCATTCTATATACGTTAAGTATACTTGCAGGGTGGTCTCCTAAGGAATGTTATAGGGCAGAAGAGGCTTGCTTTTTTGCAAAGCTCTCCTCAAGTTGGACAAAATATTCAGAAATAACCCATATGTGTACTCATGCATGAGAAAGGTGTGATGTGTTAATGTGAAAAGCCATGTGCCCTGCTCTTGTTATAGAGCAAAGACATGAGAGAGAGGGGCTCATGGATGCTGAAAGCAGCTCCCGTGGCACAACTGAGACCAGGTCAGGCTGGACCTGAACACAAGACCATTCTCCACATTCTCTTGCACCATGCACTGAGCAGCAGCAGAAGCAGCCCCTGCTTTGGTTCAGCAGTAATCACTGGGATAGCCTTTCATTAGTGTCTGACACTAATTAATATGCCATGTGCTCTTTCAAGAGCACCAGATAAGTACTCACAGCTTTTGCTAGGCAGATGGTAACTTTCATTACTTGACCAGATTTGCTGATCTCCTGTTAGATATCTCACCCCTTGCACAGCTCTGCAGCCACACTGTGTCAGGCTGCTGAGCGCTCTCAGCCACAAACAAGAAGGATCTTGTTTGATTTTGAAAGCCACGGCCTGGGTAAAATCCCATTGCTCTTTTCTGATACATCTCCTCTGACATCAGCTTTTTGTCTGATTTCTGTCTGAATAGAGAAGAACAAGCTGCAGGTTTAAGCTTACTGTGGGCAGCACATTCCCTCCCTCATCTTAAAAGCCATTTGTTTTTCCACAACTTTGTACCATCTTTTAGGTCTCAGGAGGCAAATTACAAGTTGTAAATTTCTTTACTTGTCCTCCTTTCACACTCCTAAGAGTGAAAAATAAAATGTGCCTCTGAATAAACATTTGTGTGAGGGTTCCCATTCTTGCCAAGGTGTTAGGATAACATTCTCATGCTGATTCCTCTGCCCTCCTTCAGCATCCCAGTGCTGGAGGTCCACTTCCGAGGCTTTGAAATGGCCATGCTCTCACCTCATCTCATACACATGGAAATCAGATCACCAGAAGGAGCTTGTAAATCCCGTGGCGGAGCCAACAGGGCAGGTTAGGAAGTTATGACCTTCAGCACATGAACAGCTAAGAGCCCCGTGCAGCCGAAGAGGCTGTAATGAAAATGGAGGAGACGGGGCTGGCGAGTGGGTGAGGGCACTGCTGAAGGACTTGAGCCTCCTTCCTTCAAACTTGGCTGGTCATTTCAACATAGTTTCACCAATAGCCAGAGCTGAGCATTTACAACTTTTAACTGGTTGCTTATTTTACTACACTGAGGACAAGGGATCTCTTATCCGTTAGCAACTGCTTGTGTAAGGCTCCAGCAACCATGGCTGACAGACAGGGGAGCCAGGTCACACTGGGCACCACACATGCCCAGATCATCCTTGCCACAAACCCGACAGATGAGAGATGAAGGGCTCAGCACGTGAGCAGCATGGGTATTGCAGCAACACATTTCTGGTGAGATGGGCCAGTGACATCAACCACAAGACCAGTTTGTCTCCTTAGTAGTTGTGTAAGACACAGAGGGGGCTGACTGGATGCACAAACATCTCCTGCTTATGCTGCTTCTAATTAACCAGAGGAACTTACTGCCACGTGATGTCAGGGAGGCAGAGAGCTCCTGTAACCGCACAGCAAGGAGAACAAGGCTTTGTCTGTGCTTCAGAGGGGATCTTGGTGTAGTTATTCCTTCAACCATGTTGGCAGGTCCTCCAGCTACCGGCCATTACATCCTCTGTCTGGTATTGATCCTGCTCATTTTCTGAGCAAAATTAGCAATGAACTCTTCTCCTGATTTGGTTGTACATAAACAAGGGATTTTTCCTAGCAAAAAGATGGTGGTAAGAGAAGGGATATTTTCCAACTCCTGGCTGCTATAGCTGATCTGAGAGGTCTTTCCAGGGCAGACCTAGAAAGGGGTCTGCAGGTAGGAGAGTTATGTCAGTACCCAAGTTTCACAGCTGGGATCCAGAAACAATTTTTCTCTTCGTTACCTAATTACATGGGTAGTTTAATTTTTGGAGGGGATTTTTTAATTTGAATTTCTTTCACTTGTGTACTCCAGCTTCACCCAGGGAAGCACCTAGACTTCAGTTTGGTTGCACTGTCAGTGCCACCGTTTTGTTTCCCGTGAATGTGAAGCAGTTCAGAAGGAGCTGGTGTGTGAACAGATAAGCATTCCACTAAATCCACACCTCGGATGGCTGAACTGAGCTCTTCTGTTCACTCCTGACCTGTAAGCCAGAGTGAGTAACTCGGAGGTTTGAAGTGTGCCTCTGGTGACAGTAGATAAGGTCTGTGTTACTTGTTTAGTGTAAGGCAAACTAGGCACCGGGAAAAGCCTGAAGGGAAGGAGGGGAGACAATTGTGACAAAAACAATGCATCCAGTATTGTTCTACCTCTGTAAAAGAGAGAGGGGGGCAGCAACCAAGGCCCTGATCTAGATTAGATCCAGAGGTCTTGTAGGGGCTGCAATAAGATCATCTTCAAAGCTGACTTAAATATTTGCTTTTTGATCTTGAGTAGGAGCTGGTTTGGGGATATTGCTTCAGGCGCATCTTGAATGCAAAATTTGAGTATTGGGTATTGTAAGGTATTTTAACATGATTAAATGCCTATTAGTGTGGGTCTTTAGAGCAAGTGTCTTTTGATATGTTGGAAAAAATCAGTAGAATAACAGTTATCACAGCCCTTTGAAAAATTCGTGGTTTTTTAAAACTGAAGTAAGGGTTGGATTTCTGCCTGAAATCCTGTCTTACAGACTGTGTCTCCCAGGTGAAGCTCCATGTTCAAAAATAAATGTGTGCACACCTTCGTTACACCCAAGCCCTTTATAGTTATGGGTTCTTTGTTTTAGAGGTCCCTTAGGACTTTTAAGTAATTTTCTTATAATCACAGGGACACAGTGAAGCATGAGCAATTGCACTTGAAATGGGACCGTTCCTCATTCTGTATTAGCTGGCACACTCCTTCTGAGGGGCGTCTGGTTTGGGCTGTAGGGTTTTTCTAGTTCATGTTTGTAGAGCTGTCTTACATCAAAAGAGAACCTAGAGAAAAGGGAACAAAATCTTAAAACCGTTCCCTTTCCTCTGCTGCTACTGTGAAATATGCTCCCAAGAATGAGAGCAGGTCAAATTATTCAGCATTGGTATATGAGTGCTTTGGGAAGGGTTACTGGGGCATTTCCATTATTTGCTGTGGTTGTTTGGTGGTTGTGACATTTAGAGGGTACTTTGAAGAAAATAGCCTGGCTGGTAAATGACAGCAGAGAAAGGGGAAGGAAAGCAAATGGAGAGGAGGGAAGTTCACAGAGATTTCCTGACAAGATGAAAGGGTGAAGAAAACCCAGTGAGTTCTTATTCAAAAACCATTTTGGTGGCCTCTGTTTGAATGGAAGAACAGTTTCTTAGCATGCTTAACAACTGCTTGGTCCTGTCCAGGAGTGCACTTCACCAAATGTCTGCTGTGTTTCACACCACAGTCAACTTTGTAATGTGTGATGAGAATTATTTTTACAGCTGAGCTTCTTAAGAGAGCCCCCCATGTGGTGTGTGTGAATCCTGGTGGGTTTTAACACACCTCCATTGCACTAAAGAGGGAAATGCTGGTCTTCACCATGATTAATAAGGTTCACAAAAGTATTAGCATCCAATGTTTAAACCAAATGAAAAGCAGCCTGAGAACCTGGTGTCCTCTACAGGGAGTCCAGTGTGTGTGTGTGGTTGCATGGGGACAATGACAGGATTTTCCCTGCTGATTCTCAGCACAGTTTGGGTCATGTCATCTTTCCCAGATGTCCTCCAGTGTTCACAACCTGCAGAGGAGACAAAATAGTGGTGGCTACTCCAGACAGACAGTGAGAGAATCTAATGTTTGTACACAGCTTTAATGAAACGTTCAGTAGGTCTCAGTGGTCTGATTCCAGGTGATGGCATAAATATGGCTAGGTACTTAACTAAAAATTATGAGTTTGGGCATAAAGTATTAGTCTGGCACAAGAGGGATTCTTGTGGGGGAGCACATTCCTATTTTGAGTGTCACCTTGGCAAAATTGCTTAACCTGTCCTCTGTGTCTTTTATTGCCCAACTCTAAACTCAAGCTGATATGTTACTGGCTTGTTTGCAGGATTGCATGAGCCAATTAATCAACCTCTGAGAGACACTTGGCTACACAGTGGTACAAATAGAGCTGGGCAGGAAACTCCTCTCAGATCCTTCAACATTATTGCACACCAAAATAGAACAATATTTCAAAGGTTCGTGGATTAGTAATTGAAGCAAATACTCCTATGGGATGTGGATTCACATTCAAATTTCTATTACCTCATTTCATAGATGGACTTGAATGTGGGGCTTTCCTTTCCCAGAAAACTGTTCAGAATCAACGTTTGGTTAAAAAGAAAAAGCTGTTTGTGTTTTAAAGAAACTTATCTTGCATATAGTAAGAACAGGAGGAATGTGATGCAAAAATGCAAAATTTAAATATGGACCAATCCTTATAGAGAAAGCAAGGCATGAGAGGAGAGAAGAGGAAAAAAAAAAAAAAAAAGGAGAATATAAAAAGGACTGCATATCTATCACCAAATGTGTCTTTTCCAAAGCATATGGAAAAAAGCATCATGAAGAGTGCAACACAGCAGGGTAGGTGTAGACTGAATACATAAACTGGTTCCCAAAACACTGAATAGTGCAACAGTATGGGGTAGTGAGGTGTGAAACAGGGCAAATTTAGAGAAAGGAGGGCTCTGTCAGTAGCAGCAGACAAACGTAGAGACTGGCATAGCCTTGTTTAAGAGAAATTAGAGGCTGAGAGAGAGGGGAGGGAGAAAGTGTTGATGCACTATGAGATTATCACACATTTCTAAAGAGGTCTGAAAGAACTGACTTCCTGCTGTGGAGTTCCTCTCATATTGGTGTGAACAAGCATCACGCTATCACCTGCAAAGTCTTTAAGTGCAAGTGGCGACACTTCGGTATTCACAGCCTGCCTTAGAAAATCCAAGGGAACCAAAAGAAAGATGAAAACCATGCAAGTCAAAAGGGTGCTGCTCCCATTGTTCTTCTTGCTGCTTGGTTAACTGGGAATCCCTTTGAGCAACACAGAGGTCACATCTCCCCAGATGCGCCCTGCCCGCAGCTCAGGGCAGTGCGGTGCTCCCAGTGGGAAGCAACTCCCCACAAACACCTTCCATGGTAAGAGTACAATGAAATCACCCTGCTAGGCTAGGCAGGACATAGGCTTTCACCATGAAAGTATGGCTTTAGCAGAATATATACCTGTGAGCACAACTACCAGTGGAAAGTGATTACCCTGTGACATAGCAGCACAGCCCCTGTAACGGAATAATAGAATGGTTTGGGTTGGAAGAGACCTTAAAGATCATTAAGTTCCAGCTCCCCTGCCCTGGACACAGACACCTCCCACTAGAGCAGGTTGCTAAAGGCCCATCCAGCCTGGGCTTGAACACTTCCAAAGATGGGGCTTCCACAGCTTCCCTGCGCAACCTGTTCCAGTGCCTCACCACCCTCACAGGAAAGAATTTCTTCCTGATATCTAATCTAAATCTATCCTTTTTCAGTTTAAAACCATTACCCCATATCTTATCACTACAATCCCTAATAAAGTGTTCCCCCTCATCTTTCCTGTAGGTACTGGAAGGCTGCTATAAGATCTCCCCAGGACCTTCTCTGGGCTGAACAACCCCAACTGCCCATGGCAGGGGGGTTGGAACTTGATGATCTTTAAGGTCCCTTCCAACTCTAACCATTCTATGATTCTATAACTCTCTCAACTCATCTTCATAGGAGAGGTGCTCCATCCACCAGGGAGGACTGAAACCACTCAGGATGTCTTGGACCAAATTAGGATTTTATGAACACCTGAGACTGGGTCTGAGTTACCAAAGATAAGAATGGGTGCATCTAAACCCTCTCCAGTTGACACCTTGGGGATGACTGCTGGCCATGAGCTCCTGCTGGCCCCAGCCCATTGAGGACTGCCCATGCTGTCAAGTACATGCAGACCTGAAGCTGAAGGAAGACACTGTAGCTGTGACAGGAAGGAACAGGAGCTTCTCAGACAAGTATAATAGCAAGGAACAGGTAATGCATCAGAAACTGAGGGCAAAGGAAAGCTAGCCTGAGTTTGGACACCAGGTAAAATAGTTGATCAACAGGGTCACTGGAGGACCAAACTGAACTCAAGAAGGATGCCAGGCATGTCCATCTGCTTTGCTGCATGCATTTCATACCTTGAGACCATGTAACACCACTGACCTCTCCCAAGGAGAGGCTTGGGCTTCCAAGGCACTCTCTGCTATCTCCAGCATGGAGCAGCAGATTGCCAGTGCAGCCTTGTTATTGTACAGTGTTACAAATGTGTAACAAGAATATAGAATACACAGGGCTAATCAAAGTCTTTTATTTAAACAATACAATAGGAATAACAAAGCCTGTCTCATTTTCCAGGAACGGATACATGGCAGGGTCTCTTTTGGAGGCAGGGGGACTATGCTCTGAGTATGCTTGTCTAGTTTTAATACTTAATTCTGGTTTGGGCAACCTCATTCATTTAATGTTCAGTCCTATAGAAAGGACACAAATAAAGATGACAACTGACTTTGTTATCTGCAGCCCTACAACATTCCACATCCACTTTCAGCAAGGAAGAAGCTATTTATGTTCTTAACTCTTTGTGGGAGACAGGTCTTTGTCTATAGCCACAACCAAAAAAACCCAAGCACACAGCAAATGCTTTATTTTTCTCTATTATTAACCCATCCTCAGCAAGTCAATCCATTTCTTTTCTGAAACACTGAGATAGTGTGCCTGGCTGACACTTACTAGAGAGCTGTTTGAATTTGCCTTCCCTGCATTTCAAGAAGTGGTTTTCCTCTTTTTAATGAAAATCCACTCTTTTTTTGGTCCTTCTTTATTCATTTATTTTTGAGGCCTTTCCACCTCTGCTAACTGTGGGAAAAGGCTTCCCTTTGCCAGGGTACAGCATGCATTGTAAAAGTAATTCAATTTTACACCATAGCAATGACATGATCAAGGGAACTCTGAGCAGGCTTTGTGACCAAGAGCATTTAACGAGTATGTGAAAAGCTTCCAAAGGGCCTTCGTGGAAGAAAGAAAGGTTATAACAATAGGAGAGGTAGTTTGATAGTGGTAAATTAAAAGTCATAGGAGTGATTCTAATCAGGTTAGCCTTTAAAGAAAGAGAAGCACCTTAATATCTCTTGGGTATAGGCCTGAGTGCATTAAGAACTGCTGGATTTGTGTTGGGAAGTACACAAATAGACCCCTGTGGCACTCAGCACTTGGTCCTCCTTGGACTGAGGAATTCAGGCCTGCAAGGACAAGGACTTCCTAGGGAAAATAAGTAAAGCTGTAGATTTGGACTGAGTGCCTTGAAAAAATATATTGAATATTTGCTGGGTTTAGTCAATATTGAGATCTCTTCAGAGGTTGTTTTCTTCCATTCTGTTCCAAGCATGGAAACAGTCTTGTCTATAAAAGAGATAATGAACTACCCACACATGTTACTAGTTTATAGGGTCTGTGTAGCCTGAGCCAGATTCTGTCCTGAGCTACACCCCAGTCAAGTACATCGAGTACCACATGCAAGAAAGGCCATGCAGATGACAAATAATTATATATACTGTCTGTATTCATATGCACATTAGGAAAACTGGTTCTGGGCATATCATTAAAACTTAGGGCTAGTAAGGAACATGTATAGAGATGTTTGTTGTAAAGGAGAATTCAGCTATCTGAAAATATAACACATACTCAAACAGTTTATCATGCTGTTAGGGTTAGTTTTATTGTTTCTCGAATGTAGCTTAATTGACACCTTTTATTTACTATGAAAAATGGTCAACGTTTATTTTGCAGAGGGAAAAAAATGATAGCTTGCCTTTTTCTCTTTTAGAGAAAAATGTGGAAGGAAAAAGTTGGGTCTAACTCATTTTTGCAATCGACAGGGACACCTACAGGAAGACAAAATTAACACATTGGCATATTGGGTGTTTTCTGCTTTATTTGTTCACAGCTTGAGCCTATTACCTAATAGAGACACAAGAAAATGGCCCATCTGTTTGCAGTGGGCAAATGTGTGAGTACTACTCTCTGGGGCTGCATGGGAGAAGGGTTGCTTTTCAAGAACGTATTTACTTTACTCTCTGTTTTCTCAACGGTATGTATAACTCAATACTAAAAGGCTAATTTGTTTAAGAAAACCAAACCTGACTTCTTCAGTTAATTGCTTACAGAAAAGCTGTAGGTATTGCATGGATTCTGTGTGCTTTGCTGAGTGCACTGGAGTGGCCGCCGCTACGCGACCGGCGAGGAGGCAGAAAAGGCAGCTCGATGGCAGCAAACCCCTCATTGTTGCCAGCCTGCTCACCCTGGCGGGGCTGCAGCTCTTGGAAAAGATCAAGGATGTGTAAGGAGTGGGAGAGAGATGAAAGTCTGTCTATCAAGGAACGGGGATGAGGCAGCTGGGAGGGAAGGAAAGGCCGCTCAGGGGCACGTGGGATTTGAGATATGATTAATGCTTTGGCAACTCGTTAAGGAGAACAGGATCTGGCAACTGAGGGGAAATGCCTATGTGTTTGCTCGCAACCAGCCTCAAGCTGGAATAGGAGCCTACGCTCCTATCCAAGCTTTTGCATGTAGATGAGTGAAAACAGGCTGTCATTGAACAACGTGAAATTTGGAGAGCCACATCCTGCAGGGCCTGCTCCGCCAGCGGGAGCTGGGTCTGCTTTGCAGCTCCTTTCCTCAGCAGAGGAATGGGGTTGTTTTGGTAAACAGCAGCACACTCTCAAAACTTCAGCAGTTGCTGCATCTTCTCCCCAGGTCCTTTGCTCCCAGGCTTTTAAAACAATTTCAAAAACTCCTATGACTCAAACCCACTGATGACAGAGGTAGCCTTTGCTTCTCTGTAGTCTGCAGGGACAGGACTGCTTGAAGGTATTAGCTATGCTAAGCCTCTTAAATAACTATTAAACACATAAAACTCTTAAATGCACGCAAATCCTGTGTAACAAATGGCAAACAATAAGGAAAAGCTGATCAAGCATTATACAGCAATTTAATCTATTTAATTTGCATAATTTCGTCTAACAGAAGGAGGCTATAGCAGAATTGCTTTCTGAAGAAAGCAAAAATGCTGTACAAAACAGGTAAACAATCAAGAATGAGGATTTTGCAAGTCCTTGGCAAATTCTTGGCATACGAACAAAGGGAGTGTGATATAATTGCAAGGGATGTGATGTAGATGGACTGGAAGAGACAAAAGGCAAGTTGGAAGCGTGAAAAAAAAAGTCAGTTTTGCAATCAAGTTGGGAAATTTAGGACAAAGGTTGAATATGTACCTTTAACTCCACCCCTCTGTATCATTTCAGCAGACTTACACACGTGCATCCTGTGTTCAAGCTACAGTACGCATAACTGCAACAGGCAAACTGCAGCTACTTGAAGCATTTCTGCATGTGTAGCACCCTCAGGTTTGGAGAGATGGAAGAGCAATGACTTCTGAACAGCCCATTTGATAGATGGCCACAAGGCAAATGAGCCACTGGTACCAGGACTCAGTACCAGTCTGCAAAATAGCCTGTGTCTCTTCTGGAGCTCCTACAGAAACTGTTTTCTCTGATTTGCAGCCTGTAGGGTGTGTCCATATTTCTAGGAATATGCCCAGTACAGTTACAGGGTGGACTCAGTAACACTAATCTAACCACACATCCTGAGCATGCAGATATTTCGGGGACAGGAGCTGTGCAACTCACTCATAACAAGAAAATTGGGGCTGCTTGCCACTACAGAGCCACCTGCTTAGGTACAGCCCTGCACCCTATGAATTTACACCAGGAGCTCATTAACAACTTAGTGCTGGGCTGCAAAGCACCTTGTTTTTTTCAAGAATGTCCTCCATTATGTTCCCAGCAATCTGGTGGCCATCAACACCTTGCTGATAAACTGGAAATCTTCACCTTCTTCCATCCTCACCTCTCAAACGACCCATGAATGAGTCTCAGAGATCAAAGAAATCCTCTTCCATCCTTATCCTTCTGACAGGGAGACTGATGGGATTTAGCACCCATGTGGGAATATGAGCATTGGTAATTGGGGAGTGGTAGGGGTGAAAAATGATTGGGGGGGGTGGAAGAGCCCAAAGATGAATTACCTGGGGAGGAGGTGCATACTGAATTGTGGCCTCTGTAGCAAGTGTGAGAAGACAGAAGAGAAATTACTTCCTCTGCCCCAAATAAAGATCAAGGAGCTTTTGCATTCAAAGGGGATGGTTTTTTTCACATATCTCATCTCTTCAGTCACTTTCTTTTAACTGGAAATTCTCACAAATTCATTGTTCTGCAAAATCTGCTCCTGTACATGGTATATCTGAAGGGCTTGCTTGTTTCTCCAGTGCTGACTGCATGTATTCCTCGCCCTTGTGTTTTGCTGTCCAAAGTCAAATAAAAAGCATAAAGGAGTTAGATGAGAGAACTAGGGGATTCTGTGAGATTTTTTACAAGATCCTGCAATTCTAATACTAGAAGGCATAGGCCTATGTACTAGAGATAACCAAGCAAAGAGTTCAGTAAGAGTTATCCATTATTTATCCTTTTTTTTTTTCTCAGCAATTTGAGGCACTATCTTGAATTCACGTTAGCAAATTCAGCAACCTGGGGGCTTTTCACAGCACCTTAGGCAGACTAAAGTGGAGCTGATGAATAATCAGTGATGGAACAGCTGTTATCCAGAGATAACAGAGGACTTCAGGCTGCAGATGTGCATGGGGTCAAGGGAGACAATGTTGTGCATGAAAAAGTCATACAATGGAGTTCTGTGTATTTTCTTCAGATTTGAAGGACAAAGAAGAACGATCTTTTGTCTGCTGCTGTCATTCCCTGCTTCACCATTAAGGTAGTTTTCTTTTTTTTTTTTTTTTTTTCCTAATGGGAAGTATTTTGAAATAGACCTCTGTCAGTCATGCCCTGAAAAACATGAGCCCATCCATTCGCAGAATCCCTTTTAAAAGCTTAAATATTCTGAATGTCAGAACATGTTGTGGTCAGGTTAACAGAGTTCTCTGGATACCTGTGATCTGGATGTCTTTGTTTCAAATGTTAAATTTAAACCACTGGGTATACCAAGTTTCAAAGGACAAAAGAAAAATGGAAGAAAGCAGGACTATACTCTTGAGTTCAGTAAAGATCTTTCCAGTTTCCACAGTGGTCAACAGTGCTGTGTGAGCATAGGACTAGCAGAGAGAGACAATTCTTTTTGTCTCTCCTGCTGGTATCTGGCAGTCTGTGATTTAAGAACTTTTGAGTTGAGGTCGTATCCATGTTTTTGTGTGGAATTGCATTTGTGGGCTATGCTTATCTAGATTTGTCTTTACTTTTTTTGTTGTTATTAGTCTATCCAAAGTTTCATAGTTGATATTTTATAGGAAGACACGCTTTCTCTGTTTGTTTTGACCTTGCCGAGACATCTTTTCAGGTGAGGCCAGTTAATACTTGTATTGTGAAAAATCGAGAATAACTGTTCCCTTCCTGCCTTTCCTTATCCCTCACAATGTCACATATCACTGTTGTCCTTCAATTAGAGTCCTTGTCTGCGTAATATCTCCTTCCTCAAAAACCACCTCATGCTTTTAAGGGTCTTTGCACAGTATTTCACTTAACTTTCAGTGCAGCTGGGGGAGCAAGCGTAGAACAATCGCTGTGCTGCCCCATCATCCTCCAGCATGTGCTGAGCTCACTATGGACATGGGCAACTGGGGAGCAGGCAGCTCCTCCAGCCCCTGCTGCAAAAGAGCCCAAACCTCTGAAATACTCCCATGCCAGGGCAAGGTAGGCAGGGATGAACTTTGGCATGCCATGGGACCAGCTTGCCAGGAAAGTCAGCGTGCCTCGCCTGAGGCTGAGCATAATCTTCTCTCTTCCTCCTGGCAGGAGCACAGCTGTGAGAGGACAGGAGCCCTGGAGCAGAGCTCAGTGCCAGCCATGTGCCCAGGAGCAGGACGTGCTGCTGCCTGCAACTGCCCCAGCCCAAACATCTCCTCTGGAGCCAGCAGGCTTCTTTGTGTGTTTGTCCCTGTCCCCCCTGCCCACCACCCAGCTATGGGGCCAGTATTTATTCATCACCTGAGAGAATTAATGAACTGGTTGCGTTCTAACTGTTGGGATTTTTTTTTTTTTTAAGGAAATGTTCACAGATCATCTCCTCAGCTAGGCAGGGCTGCACTCATCCTCTGTGGAGCATCCCTTGTATTCAATAAAGTGAGAGTTGTGTTGGGTTTAGTTGAGAAATGGGAGTGAGAGCACGCAGTAGTTACGCTCCCAGCTCAGCTTGTTTCTTTTTATGGTTTCCATCCCCAGCACAGGACAATGGCTTCTGTTGCTCTTACAGTCCACGGGAAGCTGGCGTTTGACAGTACACTCCCTGTCTGTTTGGATTTTTATTTTACTGTTGAACTTAAGATTTTAGTCTTTTCTCTTGTTGGATTGTTTGGTTTTCTTTTAATTGCTTTCTCCCCTCCTCCACGCTTCATTCTTTTGGCATAGGGCTGTCACTCACCAGCTGTTCACAATTCCTTCACCCCTTCTGTTTTTCAGTTCCACACTACCACAACATACAGCAGAAGCTGTACAGAAGTGATCTGCAGATTTGGAAGTCAGTAACATTTTATTTGCCTATTAAGTAAGACTCATTGAAATACTGGATATTCTCAGACATTTATTCTCTGGTTACATTTTTATATTAATTGAAAAGTTTAATGTTTCAGTAAATGGAGCACTGATTAGAACGGCAGGAAAATCCAGGATCTTCCTATTTGTATTTACTGTACAGGAAAGCAGTAGTTCCTTAAGCTTGCTAACAAGGCATTTTTAACATTTATTATGTTTACAAAATAAATGTGAAAAAAACTGTAATATAAGACTAATGTATATGTTGTTAAACTTTGCTGTAGGAGTTGGAACAGTATTTATAACTACCAAATATCTTTGAGAAATTTGGTACCTTCGTTACATAAGGACATTTTCTTCCTTGCGAGAGGCTTCCCATGCCCACTGAATACAATTAATAAAAATACTTTTCTCTCTCTTTCCTGCCTTGGAGGAAAATTATATCTGTATTCCTCACATAATTCAGATTGGCCAATCTGTTATCTTGAATTGCCTGAGTCTGATTTCTTGACTTTTTTCAGATCTGATCATCCTCTTTCCTTGATAGGGCAAGCTGATCCACTCAGTACTCAATAATTACTTTTCAACAGAAAGTTCACTCATCAACTCATTAATCTGGTCTTTTCTCCCCTGCCCTTTCCATTTTGTTTTGTGTAATTGGAATTTTTTTCTAGGCTGAAACTTAAGCAAAAATCAGCACATTCCCACATACCAGTAAATGGTACACAAAAGGGGCAAACTGGAACGACATTGGGAAGCAATCAGTTACAGCAGAGCTATCAGCTGAAGGGAGGAGGGAAAACAGCTATCTCTCCTCAAGGTGCAGAGCATGGCAACTCCCTCTGCTGCTAACGGGAGAAGAGGCTGCTGAGTTCCACTCAGGAATGTACCGTTTTAATTTCTAACTGAGTTACTTGTTCACTTGTTAAAAAACTCATCTCTTAGGGCAGTGACTCTCAAAGACAATAACAGTGGCCGCACGCAGCCACCAGGGAATTCATTGCAGCCACAAGACAAAAACTTGCTCTGATTGTTCAGCTCTGTTTTGACTTAAACTGTCAAAACTGTGGCCACCATTAATTTACTGTGATGGCACGTGTCACAGCTGCTTGTCTGAGAGTTGCTGGTTAGACCTGTCTCTCTTTTAGGCAGTTGGAGCAGGAGTTCCCAAGTTGTAGTCTAATGGACCACGTCAAGGAGCCTGCAAAGCTGTACTAACATTGCACATTGGCACCATTTCTCTAATGTTTCAGTTAAAAGCACTTTGAGAAGGATTGTGGCAGGCTGCAGGAAACATTGGGGTGCTCCATAGCTCCAGAGGAAATGGGGATTATCAAACTGACAGGTCAGGTTTGCTCCCAGAGCACATCTCTACCAGTCTCCATTTCCAGGTGACCAGTGCCTTCTGCTGGCCAGGCCCCTGGTCCCTGGCTTGTATCTTTCAGATCCATCCTTTGCTTCTGGAACAATCTCACAGGTGTCAAAGCAACCCCAGAATCTGTTTCTCTAAGGAACCTGACATGTCAGACTTTGTATGCAAAGAAGATCCCTCCAAAGACTCCTAATCCAAGAGCCTCTCATAGTCAGATTGATTCAAAACCAATCCCCTAAAAAAAGATCCTACTGATGAGCTAGCTTCTCTGTTATTGCTGGTAGACAAGGACAAAATTAAACACATCAAACCTGCTTAGTTTCCAAAGGCAAATGTCACAGAGAAGATACACATGTATACATTACTTTTACTACCCTTCTTGTCTTTTCCTTTGGTCCTTATCCAGGTTCTGGAGGAGCCATTGTGCAGGGAGAACCAAGAGCAGATTTCTGTGGTAGGGACTGAAGAATAAAATCTTCCCTGTTTTATTGTACAATGTACTATACTGTTCCTTTTCCACAGAACTTTTTATGAGGAAACTGTTCCTTGTATCAAACAATTTCCTCTTCTGTAAATTACTAGCTTTGAATTATTTTTTAACTATTTTTTCAACACATCACCCTATCCCCAAAGCCCAGCTTTACAGAAGCATTTGCTTGTATGGCTTAAGGCAGCATTTGCACATAGTTCAAAGCTTGCAAAAAATAACCAAAAAGAGCAAAAGGAACTCAAATGCTCTGGCTTTAAGGAAAAACATTGACTATAGACAAATATTAGTAATATCCTAGCCATGAGATAAGAAGGTATTGATTTGCTACTGATGATCTATATGAGAACTGCTTGCAAAAGGTAAATAGGGGACCCCTGAAATTCCTGAGACGTGACCAAGCAATTGGTTAGAAATACTTCTTACAAAACACTGCAGCCCAGGTAGTGTGGAGGTATCCAGGAAAGGATGCAGGTGAGCTGGGTTTTTTTCAGTCATTACTTTGGTATTTTTTTAACATGGGTGGTTGTTTTCCCTAAGTCAAAACCAATTCACATCTCTCTCCCACCCCAAACACAGTGTAGTAAAATGAAACTGGCTCAAAATACTTGTATCATTCTCCCTAAAACAACATTAAAATTCCATTTCTTATGTGGAAAGTCACTTTCAAGGCTGAGACGTATCTCTCTCTTGCAGGATGCTCTGGGCTAGTATTTGACAGGTGGGTGCAACCATGGGCACAGAGCTGCAAAGTCAGAGTGCGAATCTTCATTTAAGGAAGTTCACCTTCATCCGGAACAGCTCCTGCTTTCAGCAATGAAGGCAGCTTACACACTGTGAAACTGTTGAAAACTCAAAACCTAGAGGGTTTTTTTCCCTAACAGAATTTACATTTGAAAATGCATCAAGTCAGCAGTGGCTTAAGGGCCAATACAGGGAGCAATACAGGGAGTTCTGAACTGTGAAATGATTCAGAGGACAAAAGTCT
This sequence comes from Thinocorus orbignyianus, assembly GCA_013400375.1. Classification (NCBI taxonomy): domain Eukaryota; kingdom Metazoa; phylum Chordata; class Aves; order Ciconiiformes; family Thinocoridae; genus Thinocorus; species Thinocorus orbignyianus. Next base: position 458,637 of record VXBW01004173.1, read on the forward strand.
TTTCTTCCAGAAAGGATGAAGGTTTCTGATATTTTAATCCCAAGTCTGATTCTACTTAACCTGTTTCATCACAAATTCACATTTTTGCACCTATTTCTACCGTGGATATGGTATGGTGATTAGAAGAAGCAGCTGTGCTGGAGAAACCAAGCTGCAAAGTAACTGCATCCACTAACACGGAGCACAACGGAGAGGCACGGCAGCTTGTTTCTGAGCTTATCTCAAATCCTTTGCTTCCCTAGAAGTGCCAGGGGCTCATGGGTGAGGCTGGGCTCCCCCCAGGTGAGGAGGGCATCAGGGAGCAGGGCTAGTTCTGCTGAATCCCTGGAGCTTGACTGCAAGAACAAAGGGTCTGCAGCCACCCTGCCTTTCCACACCAGCCAGGGAGCGGGGTGCAGCCCCTGTGTTTGTGAATCCAAAGCTGGGCACCCATATTCCATGCTTCTGTGGTATGTCTGATATGACGAGCTTTGTTTTTCAAGTTCTGCTGTGGAGATTTGTCATCAACTTCTTCCTCACGTCGTCACGCTGTCCTCCTCCCCTCCTTGACCTCCACCCCCTTATCGGTGCCCCCGCATCGTCCCCCTGCTCAGTTGCACTCAACAAGACAGTCTGAATTTTC
>VXBW01004173.1:459278-478775 GCA_013400375.1 Thinocorus orbignyianus
TTTCTTTTTTTCTTTTTTTTTTTTTTTTTCATTTCTACCCCCCCACCACCTTTTGTCTTCTGGTAACAGCGTTTGCATTTCCCGGACAGCCCGTACTCCATAAGGCCTTGGTGTCTGAATACGAGGACGGCTTGAACGTTGCCTGCTGAGACTGAAGAAGAACTTGAGTGAAAATAATCCTCTCTTTTGTTCCGCTTGGGTTGCTTTTTGTTTGCCTGACAGATGTTCGGCCCCTGTGCGTGTGCAGGGAGCGGCTCCTCCGCCGGGCCCTCTGATCCGCCAGCTTATTGATTTCTGCCTATCTGTGCGCCTTGTCTCCAGCCCTTACAGATGCGAGGAGGGCTGTGGCCCGGGCGGCAGCCCCTCTCCTTTGCACACAAATAGGGCCATCCTCTATTGTGAGGAGGCCGGCGGCAGAGGAAAGGAGAGCCAGTCTCGCTCCCTCTTGAGCCGTTGTGACAAATTTCTTTTTTTTTTTTAGGGGGAGGGAAGGCAGAGGGGAGATGCACGTCAAGCGCCGAACTGTGATACTGCGTGCTGACATGTCGCTGTGTCAGAACCACTGGGTGGGTGCCCGAGGGAAGGGAAGGAGGAAGCTGCAGGCAGAGTGGTCTCAAAGCCTGTGTGTTGCCTCAAGTTTGTATTTCAGTCCTTTGACTGATGGAGGCAGGGGTCAAAGCTGTCACCAGAGAAAGTCTTGCAAACCTGCAGGAAATGAGGCACTGGAACAAGTTGCCCAGAGAAGTTGTGGATGCCCCATATCTGGAGGTGTTTAAGGCCAGGTTGGATGGGCCTTTGAGCAACTTGATTTAGTGGGAGGTGTCCCTGCCCATGGCAGGGGGGTTGGAACTCAATGATCTGTAAGGTGCCTTCCAACCCAAACAATTCTATGATAGCGGCATACAGATTCTGTCAGCAGAAATGTGTCAGGGCACTCAGTGAGGGAGGCGAGCTGCAGACTTGCATCCACATTTCAGCATGGAATTGCAGGCTCACTTTGCTGCTATTTGCAGTTTGGCTTTTCTTTAATCTCCTGACATATGCCTGCAGAGGTCTGACCCAGCACTGGCTCTAGTGCGCTGGATGGAGCGTGGAAAACGAGGCGTTTGTTTCGCTGCACCCAGCTGTCTCCCCTCCATCAGCCCTTCCACCTGGGAAACAGTGGCTGTGTGCTGCCCACCACGTCCCCGTGACAGTGGCTCTTCACCAGTGCCTGTAACGCAGAGAGGATGCAATCTCAAGGTGTAACCCGTCCTCTGAGCCTAGGAAAAGGGCAGCTCTGGGGCACCTATCTCCTGCCCTGCCAGCCCCTTACACGCCTTGCAGTGACTGCAGACCAGGTTTGCTGCTGCGTGCCTTCCCTCCCCGCTCCCTAAAGCGTATCACGTATCGCTGGGCATGTCAGAGCCTCCAGAGCTCTGACCGCGCGGTGGCGAGGGGAAGGACGGCCTTTGAATTCGCTGATGCTATTAGGCACTGGGTTGTCATTTAATACCACAGTGGTTGGGCACCAGCTTATTGAAAACTTAGCCAGCTATGTGTTAATGACCTGTTGCTTGACAGGATATTTTACCCCACAGAAACAACTGCGGACACGTTCGGAGTGCTACAGGGCTCATCTCTTCTCCTCCTGAAATGTTGCTCTCCACTTGCAAGGGCTGGGGTAGCTCGGTTTGGACTTGTTAAGGCAAAACTCCCACTGCCATGCAGTAGTCAGTTGGATCTTCCTGAGAGGCTGTCAGAGCTGGCAGCAATACTTCACATGGTGTCAAGTGATTTATACTAACATGAAAAGCAGGCAGGGAGGGAAACTGGGTTTGCAGCCTGTGGTGGCCTGCATTGCAGCTCCAGCTGCGTTACAGTGACTGGATCTGAGGCCGAAACCACAGCATGGAGCCTCCCAGTCCTCAGTGGATGCTTCCCATCAATAGTTTACTGGGACAGGGCTCAGTCAGCGCTGATGGCTCTGTGTAATACTTCTTTGAATAGCGTCTAGCAGTAGGCTGGGAGGAGAGACTTGGACAACATCTGTAGGGCAGAGCAGATGTTCCACGCAGCCACTGCCTGCATCTTTTTCCATGCACCTCTACTATGGCAGAATCATAAGGATTGCCTTCACTCTGGTGCGTAAGACAAGTAACTGCTCTTCTCAGCAGCAGCTCAGGTCTTAAGGTTTCCTCCTGTGATGCATGCATCTTGCAGTTCAGGCAGGGGTGGGTGTGTCTTTAATTTAGGGAAAATAATATTGACAAGCCACACTAGCATCAGTTGCCAACAGCTTTCATTACCCTCTTTGTTAGTCTTGGATCTTCCTTGACACGCGTGTAAAAATAAGGAAAAGGGGCTCATTTGGAAAGAAGAGCTTTGTAAAATGCTCTCTGGTTTGACAAGTGGGGCTTTGCTGAGGCTGCTGGACTTTGTACTTGGCCTCTCTTTTCCTCAACAGAAGAGGACTGTAACTGCTAAGAATCACTCAACGCAAAGGAAATTTTGTTCTGGGAGAGTCACCCAAACACTCAATCAGCTGCCTTGGTGACATTTAAGATGTTGCACTCAAGCTGCTAAAAACAAGTGGTTTGAGGCTTGGCATCTGCAGAGCTTGCCTGTAGCAGACTGTGGGGATGCTCAGACTCCCAGTTCATAGGATCATAGAATTGTCTAGGTTGGAAGGGACCTTTAAGATCATCTAACTTAACTGACCGTCTGGCACAAGTGATCTGGTACACATATATTTTTGCAAAGGCCATGTTATAACTCTCTGTAGGTACCACTAAACCAATATGGATGGGAGCTATGTGAAGCAGTTATATTCTATAGGCGGCACCTGCAACCCAAGCTGTGCCCATACTGAGTGTTAGAAAGGGAAAAATCAGTATTTGGGTTAATTCCTTTGACTTGTTTCTGCCTTTACTCTCACAGCCCTTCCTTCACTGTGCGCAGCCTGTGGGTGATGTTGTTGTTTGCAGGGCTGTGTGCGAGCTATTCTGTGACTTTTCTTTTAAAGCAGTTCTTTGAAATTCTGCTGCTTCCGTAATGGGGTTTGAGCACGGTTGCGTCACTGTTGTGATGGTCTGTCAAGCCATCTAATGGGGTTGTCTCATTAAAACTTACAATTGGCGCTTACAAGGCAGCAATCCTGTAGTCCAACAGTGTAGCTGGAAGCCACACTGGCTGACCAAGCGCCTGCACACGGGTTGGGATGCAGATACAGAGGTCAACGGGAACCTGCGTCCCTGACCTTCTAAGATGAAGCTCGAATGCATTTGACCACCCCTGACTTCACCTTCTCTGCAGTGAGACTAACCGGAGCAATTCAGCTAAAATCAACAAACAGGTGGCTTTTAGTTTCCAGTTCAGAGTCAAGACTACTTCTTGGTTATCACACTGGACACTCAAGGATCATCTACTAGTCTCTGCTGGATAGTTTGGCCTTGATTTTTCTTTTTAGTGAGAGTGTGAGGAGGAAACGGTGGAAGATAAGGGCAGAGTTGTGTAGTCTCTCATAGAAACAAAATTATTGGAGAAGCTCCAAAATGCATTTTGACTTTGAATGGAAATAGTTCATGAAAAAACTCCTCTACTTGTGTAGGTCAAAATATTGGTTAAACCACTGTAACTGTATTCTCTTATGAGAAGTCCTTTTTTTTTTTTTTTAAATCTAAGCCAACTAGGCAAAAGAACCACGCTTATTTCAGAAGTCTCATTCACTGTTGTTTTTCTTTTTATTTTAACAGCACCGTTATTGGATTTAACAGAGAGTATGAATTGAGGCTCAGAGCTCCAGGCCTGGACACAGAGTGAAAATACAGGCAGCTTTCAGGCAAACATCAGGCTTAAACTAAGCACAGGGTTTAAACTAAACTGCCAGAAACCCCTCTTAAATGTTTGTGCAGGAGTTTTATGAGTGAAATTAGGCAAGTGAACACCTGCATATAGATGCTGCTTTGGCCACTGTGGCTCTACAGGTGCTTGGAGAAGAGCATCTTGCTCTTTGCTGCTTCACAGAATTTGATGGAGAGTATCCCTTTAATTAGGGAAAGATCTAAACAGAGGTGAAGGGCACTGCAGACCCTGACTTTAACGAATGCAGAGCCAATCAGAACATATTTGATGGTTTATATGTAATAGCCTGCACCGTCAAGAGCTCGCCTGTTTGAGCTCTGTGAGCTCTGTACTAAGGACCTGGAGAAAAGAGGGGAAATCGTGTTTCTGAGGAAATGTTTTTGACTGTCACTAAGCACATGCTCTGGCTGAAACAGGACAGCTGTCCAGGAGACACTGGATGCCCAGGTGACATCCTTAGAAAGTCAAGGACTGTTGATAAACTTTGTATGCATCAGTCTGAGCATCTCAGCCCAGACTGAGCCACATATCACACTGGCCTTCACATGACCTTGCATGAATTCAGCATCTCCTAATGTGCAATAGGGTGTGGACAGCAAAGCTTTCCTTCACCTGCCTTACATGGTGACCCCCTAGTTGGCATATGAGAAAAAAACTGTGTCACCACTGAAGTCTTCTTGTCTGTTTTTTTATAAACAGTTTAATGTAAAAGCCTCACTACGTACCAGATGAAAATACTTTGCATCACCGTTTAAAGTGCTTTTCCTTCAAATTTTATGGGTTAGCTCAGGGTGAACACTTCTCTTGGCTTTTGTGAAAAGCCATAAAACCACAGACTTTGTGCCTTATTTTAAATCAGAAAATTAAAACACACTGCACGGCTCCTCCAAAGACAAATTATCTTTCATTTTTTAAAAATCCCATCTAATTGTCATTAATCAAGCCATACCCTGTGCTAATAAGATGGAGGCGGGGAACGGAATGCCATTCCGGCTCGGGCAGCTGTTGCGCGTGTCAACCAGTTTCAAAACGCTTGGCAAAAGTTGTAAATGCAGTTCTAATGAGATCGACTTGTCTGCAACCAGCAAACAAATACCAGCCGCACCAAAATGTTTGTTTGCCATGGGACTTAACGAAGATTGTGCTAACCGTTCTGCATTCAAGGGTACGTGTCAAGAAAAGTTCAGGCCAAGCAGAAGGCAGTGACATTGGAATGCAGCTTTCTCCAAAACAGTCACTTATATAAAACCTGAGAAAAAAGCCTCACCCTTCTCCTCCCCTCCTGTCTCCCCCACCCAGGCCTCTTTTCTGCTATCTCAGTGCATGAGGTTCTTTGCAAAGGTTGTGTAAGCACAGAAATAAGTTTCCTACTGGCAGGTTTGAGGATGGGGTCCTGGTAGGGGACAGACACCTGAGGCACCCTATAGAATCTCCCACCTCCCAGGTACCCCCAGCACTGTCAGCAGCCCAGGCTGGCTGTAGAGAACACTCAGCTGAGCCACCCACAGTCTACACTATGAGCACATAGCGTTGAGAGACCAATACACAACTCAATCATCTACCAGGCCCAAGCGCCAACCTGATTACAGCCAGTTTTCACAAAGCCTGGTTGAACAGAGCAGTGGCCCAGTTGTAATCCTGTTCATCTCAACCACCTCACTGGGGAGGCACTGCAGGTGTCCTGTACCCATACCTGGGTGGGTACCTAGGTAAATCACCATATCAGTGACTTCTCATAGAACCACCAAGGAGATCACCAAGCTTCTGTGGCTGCAGAAAGCCAAGCAATGGAAATATCTAAATTTCAGAGAAGTCAGGTCTCAGGGTAAGCCAAAAGCACTTTATGCCAACCGTGAAGTATTGTAACACTGCAGTGCAACTAGCAATCTTCCACATCTTCCTCTTCCTCAGCAAAAATGAGAACCCTGTGTTTTAACTTCCCTTCTATGGCTCTTTCATCTAAAGCACAGAGGATTGGTTGAATTTTTGGAACCATGGCTACTCTCTTGCCAGTACCCCTTCAATGAGTGCCTTGTGCCAAAAATATTAATTATTGTAGGCTACAGTTAAGTCCATCCCTACCCCGACTCGAGCCTCTGAAATGAATACTGAACTTTGCCAGCAACTGTTAGGAAAAGGGCCAAGAACAGCCTACCAGGAAAGATACTGAGGATTTTTTGTTTGTTTTTCTGCTAAACCATGTTTTTCTAATTATGAATACTTTGTTGAAATTGCTCAGAAAAGGAAGTGCACAGAAATGGTCCATACAATTAAACTAACTACATATTAGAGTTGAAAGAATACAAGGCTGGTCTCACTCTGCTGCACTCACACAGACAAAATCCCTTCTCAAAAGGAATTTGGCTTGGGAAGGCAGATCTGGAGACAAATCTTAGTTAACTTCAGGCCCATGTGCCATATTGTCTGGTTTATGACTGCCCCAAATGGCCTAAAAGCAAAGGACATTCATGCTAAACAAAAGCAATGGCTGAAAGAAAGAAAAGGAAGAATTGGAAAGCTGTCACTTCCAAATCCCCTCTAAAAGTTGGTTCCTGACTTGGGATCAGAAACCCTGAACAACACAGCAATTATTTTATGCTCCTAAAACTACCTTCTCCTAGGTGGGGGAGAAATAGGACTACTTTATTTTCCTCATATTCACATGAGTCCTGCTTTAATCATTCTCACTTGCTCCCGACGCTTCTCCCCAAGCTTAGGTTTGTACACTCTGGAATTGCTAAACTGAAATCAGTCACCCGACAGCTTTCTCCTGCTTTCAAGGACAGATGATTCTGGGGTATCAAAAAAAGGTTTTTCAAATGTGGGAAATCACAAATTTGTCCCCTTATTAAATAAATAACGGAAAGGAGTAAGTTGCAGTAGGACCACTTCAAACTGCTGGACTTCAAATAGTATTTCATAATTTCCATTTAAATGTGTTTTCTTTTCTAGGAAACAGCAATAACACAGAAGCAGCCCTCTCCTGACTCACAGCACGCTGAGGCACACATAGTGGTACAGACATATCTCACTGTAAAGGGAAAAACATCACGCTAGAGTGAGAAAGCTCAGTTTTTGGTTTATAAAACAACATTTTATGATTCAGCCTTTAAGAAAGTCTTGGGTTTAGTTAAAGGAAAATTAAACTTATCCTTGACTGATGTAGTGAATAATATAGGGAACTAAACTTTTAGAAGCGTATGTGCAATATATATATGTCCCGTCACACACTCACTTTCCATAGTAACAAGCTCCCTCCTCTGTACACAAAATGGAATTGACACATAAACAATATTGCTGAAAACATGCCCAAAAATAAAGCAAGGTCTACTGTACTACAAGCCTAATTTTGAAGGCTGATTCTCACTTTGTTCAGCCCCCTGTATAAGCAACAATATGCTGCCATTTGGCTGGGATCAAAACAAAGCCTCCCATCTCCTCCATAAACAGTCCCGCAAAGCACATTATAGTGGGAAACTGGTAAAGTGTGCATGACTATTTTTACCCACACCGTGCGTAATTGTGTTGGAGCCTGTGACAGCAACTAACTAGTGCCATCTTAAGGTGGCCCTTAGCAGCGCCGCGGATGAAGTCGAGCTCGCTGCAGCTGCAGCTGGGCACTGCTCTTCTTTTACCCCCTGTCGCTCCCAAGTTTGTGACCAAGGCAGTTAGAGGTGCTCGCTCCAAGGTTAGTTGAATCCTGCTCTGAAATACACACGTAACCGGTTTAATATTAAGAAAAAATATTGCAAGATATAAACATGTTCCCTCTCCCTTCTTTCTCTGACATGAAGTTGTATTAACAGATATCTAATCCCTGGCTGAGTAGATGTGCCAAACCCAGAGCTCTGCTTCTAGCCGCTGGAAGTGGTACTGTTGTATTTGTTTTGCCTGTCTGTAGTTCTGTAGCCTCCCTGCACCCCTACAGCCTACCTACAGCCAAGGCAGTTCTGTAACCAGATAGTGCTCAAAGCACTTCATAAACTATTAATTTACACTGTAGACAAGCGCAAAATGACTGCTGGCCTGATTTATATCTAGGAGGCAGAGGCACTGAAGTGAGGGGAGCTGCAGGCAGCTGGGGCGCTCCTGCCTTCCAGCCCTAGGTGATGATGGCCTCCCCAAACAAAGCTAACTAACTCGATGGATTGAAGAAAAGCCCTCTTGGTGCCTTCTGTCTGTAAGACATTATGTGTAATCTTTGAACGTGCTTTAATATGAACAAGCAAGCAAGCAACATCTAGCTGAGCAGCCTGTGACAGCTAACAAATTGGGAGCAAATGTTCCCACGCCACCAGCCCCGAGTCCATCCACACAGGGAGTGAATGCGGCGCTGCCTTCTTCTGTAGATGAAATCTGGTACTTTCAGTCCAATGGGCCTGTGAAAAAGCTTCCATGCCCCACTGGTTCTTCAGCCAGATGTGCTCTGCAGGGAACTGGAAAACTGAAAAGGATACACCTTACCTGCTGAGCTGCTCCAGGGCTGCACTGACACATGGTGGCAGGAAAACTTACATCCTCAGTACCTTTAGTACCTCTCTTCTGTGATTATAAGTGAGCCCTGAACACTGTAATCCCCTTGTGTTTCTCCTGAAAGAACTTACAGAGACGGGTACAAATTAGACAGGTCCCCTTCCCTTCATTGCTTAGGTCTTGCATGCTGCCACCAGACCTGTCCCAAAGGAAGGTCCTCAGCTTGTTACCCTCAGCTGCTCTTCACTGCAACTGAAATACTATTCACAGAATAGAATCACAGAATCACGGAATAGTTAAGAGTTGGAAGGGGCCTTAAAGATCATAGAGTTGCAGTAGATTTCACCAACTCTGCATAAAGCTGCAACAATCTATTGCGAAACACTTGAGCAATTCAACATAAATCTGATGCCAAAGACAGCCAAGCTTAAAGTGCTTTAATTGAATTTTGTAGAACAGAGCATACACTTAATTTGACGCTGCCAATTTGTAGTTTAAATCGACAGCAGCTTTCTGTCCTTGGGATTACTACACCGTGTCCAGCTTGCTCAGTACAGCAGAGCGTACAGCCACACAGCTGCTCACACAACTACCCATGCCCATTTAAGATGATTTTCACAAATAATGGCGAACACCCCATTACGTTACCTAAGGTGGGTGCCTGGAAGCACCGGCTTGGGTGACCAAGTCACCTCAACCCAGTTACTCAAACTGGGATGTTGTGCTCCCTGTTCCCGAGCTCTCCAGGGAGGTGTCCCCTCCTCACGCTGCCCAACAGTGGCACCCAGCGGCCAGCCGTTTTCACGCCCACTCTAGGAAAAAGCTGCTGTTCCAAGCTCCCACTAGCTGATTTCCTAAACACAGCCAGAGTCAATTGAAATGCCCCATTTGACTAGCGCGGTTCAAAAGTCACCTGCTATTTAAACTGTCTAAAAAGCCCAAAACTGCCAGCACTGGAGACGACTAGCCAGAGCTGGGAAAAACGTGTGACACCTGAAATACTGCACAGAAGGCAGTTTCAACCCCACACAGCAGAGGTCATCAAATGTTTGACAACATATCAGCAAAACTGTTCACATAAAAGCCAGGTGTGCCACCTCAAGCAACAAAGTACACTATATCATTTAAACTACTGAAGTGCTAAAGAGTATCTAAAGAAGAGCAAGGAAGCTGGTGAGAGGTCTAGAGCTCACGTTTTGAGGAGCAGCTGAGGGAACGGGGGTTGTTTAGTCTGGAGAAAAGGAAGCTGAGGGGAGACCTTACTGCTCTCTACAGCTACCTGAAAGGAGGTTGCAGGCAATAGGACAGGAGGAAATGGCCTCAAGTTGCACCAGGGAATGTTTACATTGGGGATTAGGAAAAATTTCTTCACCAAAAGTTGCCAAGCACTGGAACAGGCTGCCCAGGGAAGCAGTTGAGTCACCATCCCTGGAGGTATTTAAAAGATGTGTAGATATGGAGCAGAGGGACATGGTTTAGTGGTGGACCTGGCAGTGTGAGGTTAACAGTTGGGTTTAATGATCCTAAAGGTCTTTTCCAAATTCAGTAATTCTATGTCCTTTTCTAAATAGCTACAGACTGCAAAAGGATTCCTGGCAAGACAGTATTATTTTGCCCTTGATGATGCAGCTCTGGTTTTGGAAGGTCCCAGTGCTCAAGCCAATTTGCAGGAGCATGATAGAACACATCAGACAAACAGTCTACACTTGATGCTATCTCCCACGATCTAGAAGCAGAAGTAGGGCTAACAAACCCTCCAGACATTAACAAGCACCCAGGAATCACCATACTAAATTATTTCCCATCAGGAGCCTGAAAAAGATGCTGCTTCAGGTTTTAGATGTTAACCAAACAGAAACACGCAGAAGTCAGCCCAGATGCAGAGTTCAGGGCTAAGCTCTGGAAGATGCCATTTCACATTCCTCACTCTTACACCAGAGAAATTGGTATCAGATGACTCATATTTATATTATCTCTGTAAGTAAGTAGAGGGAGGTCAAATGCCAGGACAGCATGTCAGAAAGATAAAGGAGAAGGCAGGAAAAGCAAGATATGAAGGGCAGAGAAGGCAGCACAAACACAACAAATGCTTCTCTCACTAAACCGAGGCTGAACTGAAAGTATTCTCAGAAACACCCGTGAAGCTCTGTTTTAATAAGTTTACATTCCTCCGTGCTACAGCATAAGGGATTGCAAGAAGGGCATCAAATTGCCATTGGAATTGGATTGATCAATAGATTAAAAGCAGATGAACCAAAGCGACTCTTAACTTCAACTCTTACCATGAACTGCTCTGGTGAAGAGAGTTTTCTAAGTACTACCACTTCCAATAAAGACAGAAAATATTCAGCATTACAGTAGTCAAACTTACTGAAAAAGTTTAATAAGACAAATGTCTACTTAATACAGGTAAATTGTACAACACAGATTACATGTTTATAAGCGCACTGAATTAGTCTTTTCTTAATTGGACAGTTTCCTCCTTAATTCCATCTTTTGTGACAATGCAAATCTTAAGCGCATCCCCAGTGTACACGTCTCTCTCAGCAGCAGAAATAAAGACATCTTTAACCAGCTGCAAAGCCTTTTCCAGGGTCAGAGGCACATGTTCCACATTTTGCATGTTCTTGAAGCCAATCTAAGGAAAGAGGAAAATGAGTTTTAAAGGAAGTATGTTCCATCTACCATGAAAGCCATTTCAGTCTCTGTGCTAGAATAAGCAGATTTACACAACTTAAAGAGTAAGAAATGGCTGCTTTGGCTCAGAAACCCAAAGCTGGCAAAGGTGTTCCTCCACACAGCTCCCAGCTGCACCATCAGAACTTTGCCAGTGCTGATCCTCTTACAAAAGGAACTGGAAGCCGACCCGGTTAAAGCAAGTGCAGCTGCTCCTACCCATTCAGCTTATACGAGACCGCAATGAACACTCAGATCTGATCTAATTTTTCAGAAGCTTCACTGGGTCAGCAGGATCAGAACTGCACACAAACCTTCTCTCTACTCATTCTGTAGTTAAGAACATTTGTTAAAATCAAATATTCCTAAATGTACCCAGAATTAAAAAATAATGGCCTGTACTGGAACATAACCAGTCCTACTGAAAATAGCGTATTTTAGCTGGTAAGTCTCCATTTAAGCATCAGAACTGGAAAGGGAAGGCAAAGAGTCACTCGCTACACCTCAAACTCGGAAGCAATAAAAAAGCAACTTATCACAACTTTGTTTCTGCAGAAGGTACTTTATTTTCTGCAGTTCATGAAGTTCAAAACCGTGTCAAAGCTGAGAAACTGGAGTTGTTTAAAAAAAGAAAAGACTCTTTCTCAGCTGATAAGATCAGAGTGTTTATTGTTTTTTAAGCACAGAGTTGTGTTGAAATCAGGCTCAACTGACTAAACACCACCATCATCAATAGCTGAGAACGAGAAAAACATGCTTTAGTATGTTTCTCATTCATCAATTAACAGCTTCAATTAGATACAAAAATATTCAAGTATTTTTAGAAAAATTTGAGCAAGTTTCCAGTAGTTTTATGTAAGAACATTTCTGATTTCTCCCAAGAAGATAAAGCCACACAATTTATAGATTTATGGATTAATACTCCTAACTGTAATATATTCAAGACTTCTCTCAAAGGTAATATTCCCCAAAAGTAAAGCTGTATCAATCTGAATGTCACAAATGTTTACTGAGAGCATTAAAAATAAAAATTAAAAAAGATTTTTAAAAAAAGAGAAGGAAAAATAAAGAGACCTATTTTACCTGATTATCAAGCAAGGGCTGCAGCATGGCACTTGCTGATCCACCTGCTTTGTAAGAATCTCTCTGGTATGAGCCTACTGGATCAAAGCTATATACTGCTCCCTTCCCTGGAGGAGGAAAAGAATAAATAAACAGAGAACAGATGTAATCACAATCCAGAAAAATCTCAACACTGATAAGCATTTACGTAAGAAACTACACTCCCTTAAAGCAGTCTCTGAAGCACTACAGACCCCAGCAAACCTTTACTAAATAACACTGCAGTGTGTTCACACCACAGTTGATACAATAGGTTCACTGTTGTTGTGGCCTGATCCTACAGGTAAGGTTATCTTCAACACTCAATCTACAGCTACGTTCTAACAGATGTTTTCTACAGCACTTGACTTGCCACAGGAAAAAGTGCTGATGCAGAATAATCAGAGCAGGACAATGTGCTAAAGTTCAGTGCTGCACAAAGAGTTCCGGTGGTTCCAAAGCCAGTACAAAGAGGCAGTTCAGCCATCGTTCCTGAGCAACTACCTCCAGAGAGCCTGCTTGGACCCCTCTGCATCCCCTTCCTTGATCCAGGAATGATGCTCTAGCCTTTTACACACTTCCCTCTGGAGTCAGGCCAGGATGTGCAAAGCTTAATAGCTTGCGCCAACAACAGAGGCACAGACACACTGAACCTCTGAAGCACCAGTATTCTATGAGGGTACCAGAAAAAAATCGCAGCACCTGGCCATGGTCATCCTTTCTGTTCAGACTGCACCCAGTTTAATAAACTGGAAAGTTATCCTGGTTTGAGCAACACAGAACTAATTTCTCTTCCAGTAATTTTACTTTTCAGTAAGGTCTCTTCTAATGCTTGGGAAAACTGCATTTTTAGAAGACTCTGGTATCTGAATTGGTGAAAATATTTACTTCATAGCCAGCTACGGCATGTGGGTTTCAAGGTCTCGGTGTTTTCAAGCTTGCCAGGTGCAGGGATGAGGAGAAGCGAGACCCGGGCACTTGACCCAAGCTGGCAAACAGGATTATTTTATATTGTGAACATCACATTCAATATAAATTAGGAAGTTTGCTGAGGAGTTTCTCTCTTTTATGATGGTTGTGATCCTGAGAACTTCTTGTCCCAGTGGCAGACCCCTAAGCCCTTCCTTTCCTCCCAAAGCCATAGCTCTCAGTGACATTTGCTGTCCACTGCTGGGAGTGCACAGCCTCCTGCTGACAGAATTAGCTGAACAGAATCCCGTATATTTTATATTGGTACCATGATCAGTATTAGTTCCTTAGTACTATTAATGTTAATTTTTCAGTCTTATTCTATTAAATCTGTTTATATTTTAACCCTCAGGTTTCCTTGTTTTTTCACCCTGATTCTCCTTCCCAGGTGCAGAGGGGTCATTAGGCGAAAAAAATAATTGTCTAAACAACAATAAATCGTTGTGGGTTCTTCAAACCATAACACCAGTGCACTTGGCAACACAGCACAGGTAGTGGAGCAGCCCTGAGAAAGCTCACAGAGATCCAGACAGTAACACTAAATCAGAACAAATCCCATGCACGCAGACCTGGACTCTTGCTCCTCTCAGCACCTTCCTTCATCACCTGAGATTTACCATTTCACAGGGCAGACTAATCCCTTTCCAGACCCCACGTACCGCAGACATGTCTGAGCAAGACTGGGAAAGCACTGTAACCCACTGGTAACAACAAACTGTGGGGAATTATCCAATTAAGACCATCTCTGAGCTCCTGCTCAAAGCCAGGGAACACAGTACTTTAGCAACCCAACCAAATCATCGGACAAGAGCTCAGGATGTCCTGTACACTAAATTACAGCTTCCACGTAGAAATCATGATTTTCATTAGAGATTAGTTAATGTTTTAAAAATCTCTTTGCAGAAACCTGTCTCTGGAGTAAGCCTTCAGATTTAATAACCTCTACCACACTGACAGGCTGGAGTAAAATATATGCAATTTTACTGATGACATCTCCTTCAAAGACACAGTCAAGAACTCCAGCAAACCTTTTATAAAGTGTTCCACTCTGCAGTAAAGTATGCGAGGTAAGCAACACTGGCAGATTTCACTTGTAATCAAATAATTGTAATACAGCTTTTAGACTTTCATACCTTCAGAAATGGGAGATCAAGTGAGCAGTGGAAACTAGGAAACAAGTCAGATGCATAATATGCCTAAAGATTAGTGTTCAGAATAGGAAGGTAAACTTTCTTATTCCATCAGTACACCCAAGATGTAAAAGAACTGCTATTCACCTACAGAAATTTAGACTCTCTCTTCTTCCTTTTTGTTTGAAGTCTTACCTTCTTCATCAAGTCCACCAATTATGTTGTAAACGTAGTAAGGAAAGAAACGTCGGGAATAGAGAATTGTGGACAGCATGGCTGCAATAGCCCCGGTGGTCATCGTCTTGTTGTTGAAATGCTTGTACATCTGCAAGTGGTACCACATGTCCAAGAGGAAAGTCAAACACTCAATTTTGCACTCCATCAGAATTACATTTTCTGTAACCTCACTACAGAAACATCCGATGCTACATAAGATCATTAACTGGCATGATTACTGAAAACACACTGGTCTGAAAATAAAGTCTTGTTACAAACCAAAAATTAACATTTCTCCAAAGTTTTGCAAAGAATAGATGCTGCCTCATTATCTTCTCCAGCAATTCCGTTCTTTAGCTTTGTGATATTACACTTTTTAAGAACACAGCACTGATTTCCCATCTGACCTTTCACTAGCAATACAGTTGTCATACAAACACATGAAGAAAACCAGCAAAAATTGTATTTAAAACATATCATGTTTTAAGCCTGGAAGTGTTTAAGGCCAGGTTGGATGGGGCTTTGAGCAACCTGCTCTACGGAGAGGTGTCCCTGCCCATGGCAGGGGGCTTGAAACTTGATGATCTTTAAGGTCCCTTCCAACTCTAACCATTCTAAGATTCTATGTTATTGGAATCAATCACAATACTAAGAATTTAAGTTTGTAACTATAGTAAGATAGATAGTTAGCTACCTTTAATCTTGCTTCAATGATTTTAGTAAGGGTAAGGCAGTCACCATGGAAACCAGTGCATCCAATGACTGTTTTATCTGTCCTGTAAAACACAGAATTTTGTTGTGAATTTACAGTCAGCATACCACTTTCTTAGGCAGTAGATTATTATAAAAACACCAAATGTATTTTCAGTTTCTCTAATGCTAACAGAAACAGCTGTTTAAAATGTGGTAACAAATATTTTGTATAAAAATGTAATTACAACCTACATCTCGGAGAGGACTCATTAAGCATAGAACCACGCAGATGTTTTTCTTCAATCCATTGAGTTCCACAGCAAGATTGGCAAAAACAAATCCTTAATTTCTTCATGCACCCCTAACTCTAGCTATTACTCAGTCTTGCCAGGGGATCTGTTCCGAGATGAGGAGGCTGCTACATCCTGTCAGTCAGCCCGGTCCTCCTCCACCTGGGCAGAGGATGATTGCAGTAAGACTGTACCTGGGCAACATAACATTCATCCTGTAGGTGGTTCCTGTGCCAGCACAACAGAAGCTGCCTGGCTGCAGATGTGTTGCAGAAATTTAGCTCTTTGCTCAGTTTCAAAATGTTTTATGAACATGTACTTTTGAAATTTAGTAAATTGGTGGTAAATTTTAGTAAAATTAGTAAATTTTGCAACAGTAAATTGGTGACAGCCTACAAACATTCCCACTTGCTTACAGGATAAGACAAAGCAGTCTATCAGAAAGAATTGAAGTTAAAACCTCCTCTCAGCCTGTCATTAGAATTACACAAAGCCACCTCGTGCAGTACACAGAATGTACCACAGCAATTCCCACTCAGACAGCATTACAGCCAAAGGTACAATAAGGAATCAGCCAGGAGAAACTTAAGTTGATACGATCTTGTGTCATCAATAAAAATTATTAAAAAAAAAAACAACACACACACAACCCCAAAACATATAGAAAAATATTGTTTACATAGCTGATGGCAGCCTACCAGGTAAACACCCGCTACACTCAAAACAGTGTAAACAATACGTATTTTTAAACCAAGGGGATACTACTCAGGTGGACCAAGATGAGAGTAAAATCAGCATTAAAAGTTCAGTAATGGAACTACTGACAAGTTTACCTCTCCTGAAACAAAAACCTCCTCAAAGTGCCAGATGGTTGACCAGAAAGACACAGTACAACTGGTGGCAGTGGGCACACCTGTCCACCAAAACCACGTGTGCTGACAATGCAGAATGAGTTACCACAGGATCAGGCTTTGCTACAGTGAAGAAAAAAAAAAATCTTCTGACTATCCAGCCAAAAACTCACCCAGCTTACATTAAATGTTGTACAATGATAGAAAGACTCTCTTATCAGCTGACTTCAAGAGCATGCTACAGAAAATCCGTCTGTACTTAGAACATCACATCCTGCATTACAGCAGGAGTCAAAAGTTTAAAAGATTACTCAAAAATCAATTTTGTTACTATCCTTTTTCTTTTTCCTAAGGATTCTGCTTAAAGAAAGCAATAGATCATTCCAGGCAGGTGACGTGCCTGTCAATACAAAAGATCTTCCATCTGTATCAGTTCTTACAAGATCTGGACTTACAGTTTGTAGCATTTTGGACTGTCCCGGCAGTGAATCGAATAACCTTCACTCAGACGTGTGTCAGAGGCAACGACAGAAAAGTCCTCTCCTGCAATCGCTAACACAGTCCTTAAAGAAAAGCATTCACGTAATCATGACTTTTAGTACAAGTATTTTCTTAGTCAACAGAGAAACAGACTAGACATACTTCTATATCAAGATTCACACTTTGTTTAACATCTTATACTCCTTGCCAGGCTTCCCCACTACGCACATCCCCACTCATAACTCACGACTGGAGGAAGAAGATACCAGACACACTGAAGAAAATATATGCACATGATTCTCTGCTTTGACTAAAAGCTGCATGGAAACTCAGCAAAACCAAGTTTCTATACAATGCGAGAACCGGACTTGTAATTTTATATGCCACATTAAGGAGACATTCACCCACCTAAACCAGTTTGGCTCTCCAAGCAAAAACACTCCAGCAAACCACTAAGCATCTAAGTATCATTTTACATAGTTTATCATCACTTTTTAAATCTGATGTTATCCTCTGTTATTTACTTCCAATTAACTATCTCTGTGACTGTGATACGTGCTAACATTAAGTAACGAACAGATGTCCTCTAAGAAGCGGTTAGACATAAAAAAAAAATATTGCTAAATAATATTGTACTGTCCAGATCCTGTCACCATCTCAGAGTAAGTGTCTGTAAAACATGACCTGCCTTGAACAGTTAGGACAGGGCAAATTTTAACCCAATTACAGGTTTAAAAGCCGGTAATACAACCACTACGTGACTTTCCTGAACCACTATAAAACAGCAACCCTGCGGGGAACAGAGGGTGCTTATTTTGAACCCTAAGAGTTCAGGGAGCACGAGTATCCCAAAAAAATCCCACACAGAGACGCAAGAACACCCCGAAGAGCTACAAGGACCCGTAGGATGCTCAGCCCAGGGCCAGGCCGAGCCCACCCCTCCCCTGTGCGCCCCCCCTTCTCTACACAATGGCGCCTACAAAGGGAGACGACCCCTTCTCAGAGCACTGGGGTGGGGGGAGGCAAAGAGTAAGACGAGGCGGCCCCAGCCCTACCACCATCCATCCCAGGGCCTCAGGGACACCTCTCCCGGGAAGAGAGTGTCTCAGCCCACCCCTGCCTGCAACTCCTCACCCTCCATTGAAGGTGTATGGCGAGAAGCGGCACTTCACAGGCGCCTCCAGCTCGTAGCCCATCTCAGGCCTGGACTCCCCGTAACCAGCGTCCCACAGCATCCCGGCGGCTCAGGTTGCTGCTGTCTCACGGCAAAATGGCGGCAGCGGCAGCGGAAGTGGCGGTCCACCGCTCTAGAAGGGCGGTGGCTTCGCCTCGTCTGCTCTGGAGGACTCCGGGCGGTACCGGACGGGGGTGCCGTTGGGAGCGGCCGGTGCCCGTGACCGGCTGCCACCGCCCCGCACCGATGGCTCTGCCTGTTCCTGGCCCCGCAGAGCCTTTCCCAGCCCGAGCGCGGCGCTCCCCCTCCCGCCCCCGACACAGCGCGCAGTATCGGGCAGCGCAGTCCAAAGAGTCAGCCCCATCTGAGCCGCGGGAGCAAGCGGGGGGATGGCGGCCGCCGTGAGGCGATCGGAGACCCCCTCGCGTTTGGTAGGGATAGGGGTGCGGCGAGTAGAGACGTAGACTCATGGAACGGTTTGGGTTGGAAGGAACTTTAAAAACCATGGAGTTCCGACCCCCCTGCCATGGGCAGGGACACCTTCTGCTAGAGCAGGGTGCTCAGAGCCCTATCCAGCCTGGCCTTGAGCACTCACAACGATGGAGACCTTAGAGCAGCCTTTCAGTGTCTGAGGGGAGCTACAGGAGAGCTGGGGAGGGACTCTTTGTCAGGGAGTGTAGAGACAGGACAAGGAGTAATGGTTTTAAATTGGAAGAGGGGAGATTTAGATTAGATATTAGGAAGAAATCCTTTCCTGTGGGGGTGGTGAGGCACTGGAACAGGTTGCCCAGGGAAGCTGTGGCTGCCCCATCCCTGGAAGTGTTCAAGGCCAGGCTGGATGGGGCTTTGAGCAGCCTGCTCTGGTGGGAGGTTTCCCTGCCCATGGCAGGGGGGCTGGAACTGGATGATCTTTAAGGTCCCTTCCAAGTGTGACCAGTCTGTGATTCTATGGGGCCTCTACAAGAGGGCTGGGATAGAAGTGCCAGGGACACAGGGGTGCTCTAGAGGGGAAGCATCTCCCGTTGATGGGGAAGAAAAGCCGCCGTTGCTGCCGAGGTGCCTGTGGGAGCCAGCGGCGCTGGGTACAACTCGAACACGGGGGCGGCTTCCCAGCGCGGGAGGCAGCGGGCCGGGCCTGGCGCAGGAGCCGGGCGCTGCAGTGGAACGACAGCCCCGGTCTCCCCGCTCCCGGGCCGGCAGCGCCGCCCTGACTGAAGATGGCGGCAGGGAGGGCAGTGCGGGCGCGCAGCGGAAGTGACGTACTCGGTACGCGCCGGCGGCACGGGCGTGGGGCGCAGCTCGGCTCCGGCGGGCGCTGTGAGGCGGCGGCGGCCCTGGAGCGGCAGGTATCGACCGCGCCCGCTCCTCCTCCTCTCCGCTCCCGGGGTCACCGCGCTCCCCGCCGCCCCCGGGGATGGAGGGGGACCGCCGGGTGCTAAAGAGGCCGTGATGGCGCGGGCCAGGCCGGGCCTGGCGGGCGGGGGCGGTGCGCGGGGCCACTCCGCACCTCCAGTTCCACACCGGGCCGCGGGGAAGCGAGGGAGTGGCGGCGTTTCTGCCCCCCCTCAGCGTCTCGGTTGCGAGCGGCGGCCGCTGTCGCC
>VXBW01004173.1:478989-494153 GCA_013400375.1 Thinocorus orbignyianus
GAAGAGCTGAGCAGTCGAGGAGCTGCATTTGTTTCTTCTGGGGTAATGTTCAGGCATCAAATTTACCCCCATCTCCAGGCTGTAACATCTATTGTTTCCATTTTGATACCTTCAGTGAGGATCAGGATGATAATATCGTAGGGTCATGGGGGAAAGAAGCGTGCCCTTTCAGCTGCAGTGGGAATATTAATATAATTCAGAGTTTTTAAAACTTAAAAATAAAAAGAGGGTAAATAGGCTTGCTTCAGATTTTGAGATGGTCTACCTCTGGCCTGAAAATGACCTTGACTGTTCCTGGGCAATAGGTCTCAAGTTAAAAAAGCGATAATTTTATGGGAAAATGTTTGATATCAAGGTGTAGCATTTAAATTTTTCACTTGTGTTGTTTATTTCCATAACACATCGAAAGAAGTATAGTCACAAAAAAAAAAATAGTTAGAAAAACCGCATACATTGCACTTGTGTACCTGAAACAGGCTTTCATGTGTTTCTTTTTTTTCTCATAAAGCACGTCATTGTCGTTTGAAATGTGTTAGTGCATTATTTTAGGGAAGTGGATGGAAGGGTGTTTCTTAGTTCTGATTTGACCAGCAATGCTTTTCCCATAGAAGAAAGAAATATTTTTGGAAGCCCAGGCCTTAAAATTGATAGGAAGAGACTTTCAAACAGTGTGTTGGTAGTCTTGTGGGTTAGTAATTTAGTGGAATTCAATTCTAAAAAATCAGTGTTTTTCCAGCTAAAGCAAAGCTTGGAGAAGAATGAGCATCAACAGCCTGGGCTGTGTGTGCAGGAGGGTTTGGTTAGGCAGAGGCCTGCCCCTATGAGTCAGGCTGCCCACCAGGGCTTCAGCAGAAGCACACTTTGAAAGGTCCTGGAGAGCATGCCTGAGAAGTTATTTTTGTGGGTTGTGTGTGTGAATGTTATATTTATTTGTACCTGGGTGTCTCTTATCTAACTCAGCAGCTGATAGGTTTGCTTTTGGTTTTGTGTTTGGATCGTATTCTCAAGATACTACTCTTTCTCTTTTCAGGGTTTGATTAGTATTTTAGACGCATAACACACGTTTCTCTGGAGCTGATGTTTTCCTAATACTTTCAGCTTGGCTTAAAAAGCTGCTTTGCTGGAATGTTTTAAAGGGTTAAAAACCCTCTTGGATTTGAAGTTAATTTGAATTGATTGGAGGAAATACTTCTGGCCTCACCAAAGAAATAACTGGAATCATGGATCAGAACAACAGCTTGCCACCCTATGCTCAAGGCTTAGCCTCCCCTCAGGTAAAAACAAGTAACTCAATATGCAACTGTGATCTCAATTTCTTTGAGAGAGTCTTTTCTGTTTTCTGTGTATAACTTCAGATATTTTTGTTTGCAGATCTGAAAAATTCTGCTAGGTATAGAATAATACTAGTATAAAGTAGAATTTTAAAACCACTGATTTGTGTAGCCAGGCAAACAGACAGTCAAAACATGACTGTCAAGGTGGAAATATTAATTTAATTTTTGTGGTTGCCTTTTAAACTAACATACACGTTGAACTGCTGCTGTGCTGTGAAGGCATGTGGTACGATGGGCACTGTCTTTGTTCAAACAACTGCAAGTTAAATTGTGGGTCAAAGCTGAGATGTGCTTGCAAGGTAGAGTGAGGAGTGTGTCAGCATCACTGGCTGGGGGTGAATGAGGCCAGAACTGACAGATCCCTAGAGGTGATACTCAGTGGAAGAACTGCATTTCCAAGGGTTTTCTGTTTTTAGTGAGTTACTGCTGTATACCTTGGGTTTGATGTGATGGACTTATCTTGATGTAATGTCAAACTCCTGAAAACATTTTGGAATCAACAGGATCTGTGGCTTTTTTTTTTCATGCTCTCTTCTGTAGGGTGCAATGACTCCAGGAATTCCAATTTTTAGCCCGATGATGCCGTATGGCACGGGGCTGACGCCGCAGCCTGTGCAGAGCACCAACAGTCTGTCCATCCTCGAGGAGCAGCAGCGGCAGCAGCAGCAGCAACAAGCAGCGCAACAATCCACATCACAGCAAGCGACACAGGGGACGTCTGGTCAAACCCCCCAGCTCTTCCACTCACAGACTCTTACCACAGCTCCT
This sequence comes from Thinocorus orbignyianus, assembly GCA_013400375.1. NCBI lineage: Eukaryota > Metazoa > Chordata > Aves > Ciconiiformes > Thinocoridae > Thinocorus > Thinocorus orbignyianus. The sequence continues at coordinate 481,092 of VXBW01004173.1, forward strand.
TTGCCGGGAACCACACCGCTCTACCCGTCTCCAATGACTCCCATGACTCCAATAACTCCTGCAACACCAGCGTCCGAGAGCTCTGGGATAGTGCCGCAGCTACAGTGAGTGTCCCATGCGTTAGTGCAGCGTGTCCTTTCTCAGGCAGCCCTTTAAAGACTTAGGACCAAAGCCACATCAGGAATTGGGTACTGGATTTTGGTGGGAAGGGAAGCCCTGAGAATTTGTGGGTCTCCTCTAGCAGTATGAGTAATTTTTGCTTTTTTTTTTAGCTTAGCTTCATTACTAAGCCACTTAGTAATATAAACAGTTCCTTAGTGACTTGTCAACCATGTATCTTTTAAGCATACAAACGGGGGATGTTATATATGTCTTGTAGCATCATCTTAACTTTTAACTCTATGCTCTTTAGGACTTCATCGTGCTTTAGCTATAAAACAGTTTGGGTTGATAATCTGGTGTTTCACAATAAGTACACCCTTAGGCATACTCTCCTTTGTAATTTACTGGATACTTGTGAGCTATTCACAGAAAAGCAAATGGCTCTGCTTAACTGCCACTTTGTCAGTGAGACGTTAAAGCAGAATACAGGAACTGTGACAGCTGGAAGTGAATTAGAAGGGTAGAGGGGAAGAAACTAATTGCTAGTCCAGGAGCTAGAGCTGAGTTGGACTTTATATTCCATGTGTCCTTTTCTCGTTTTCCGGCTTTTTTGCATTTGTAACAAGGGGGAAAAAAAACAACAAACTGCAACTATTTCTAGGTTTAGGTATGAAAGTATTTTCACTAAACATTAGTTTTAAAGAGACACTTACAGCAGTTTGTGGAAGGCACAAAGTGAAATGGTCAATACATGTATTTTACACTGAAAGAGTAGTTCCTTGTATTGCTTTCTTTTTCTCTGTTGAGGACCTTTAGATTTCAGGGTTTTCCCAAGTTTCCAAGGAAAGTTTGCATCTAGGAACTTCTCTTGAACTTTCTAGAGACCTGCTATGCTATCCCCTGGCAATGGATTTATCTCCTGGGTGATTATGACTTAGTCCTGCACCTCCTCTTCCTCTTTGAAGGTCCTACCAAGGAAAATTGCAGGTGGTACTACTGCTGCCTCATTTTCTCCTGTTTCCAGCAGCTTCCCCCAGTAGTGGGGGCTCTCAGCATCAGGACGTTTTCCTGGCAAACTGAAATAGAAATTCTTCTCCCAAGACACTTTTCATAATAGCTGGCAGATAAGGAGGATTCAGCAATTGGGCCGTCGGATATACTGCTCTACAAAAGCCAGGTTCCTAATCCAAAACACTGCTCATTGCTCCTGTCAGGAGGAAAGATGTCATTCAAACTCAATTGCAGAAGCAAATTAAAAAAAATAAATATATATATATATAAGATTTATCCAGCTTGGTTAAAAATGAGGAAGACACTTGAATTCTTTATTGTATTTTTAATATATTTGTCTGAACTGTCTTCAGGAATATTGTGTCCACGGTGAATCTTGGTTGCAAACTTGACCTAAAAACTATTGCACTTCGTGCCCGAAATGCTGAATATAATCCCAAGGTAAGAAAAATGTATTGGAGTCCATCATTTAACAGCTATGCCATAGGCACAGGCTGTGGGCGTAGTTTGCTGTAATAGATTGAAAAACTCCCTGTTACAGATAAAGTTTTATAGTTAGAAATCTTGAATAAACTTAGAACAGTCTGTCAAATTAGTAAAAAGCATTTTTATACTGATGTAGCTGTTTTACACCAGGTTGTAATATGGTAGATTTAGAAAGAGCACAGCACATTTAGGAAGAACCTGATCAATAGTGTAATATATTGGCCAAGTGTTTTCTTGTAGAGCTTGTCTCCACTACTTTTTATATGGATGTGTTTGTTCACAGTGCTCAGAAAGTCCTTTTTCATATGACTGTGAAATGTATGATGATGAAGTCTTGTTCCCTGTCTCCCAACAAGGACAAAGGAAGGAGGAGTTCAGCTCCTGGGCTCCTGTCAGAGCCCCGGTAGTTCTGTGCACGGCGTGGCTCCCTCCACCAGGCTGCTCCCCTGGAATTCTTGTGGTCACGATGCAGTCACTTGGTCCTTAGGGTCTCGCTTCCTCTCTGAGCTCTGCTCCTTCTTGTTGCTCCCTGGTAGTCCTGCCATCTCCTTCTTCCTGATGGCTTGGTTTGGTGGAACAACAAAGTGAAATTGATTTGTTTTACATGTTAACTTCTAAGTTGCCAGCTGCTTCTAAATAGCAGTCTGTTAAACCATGGCATCTTTTATTTTGAACAGCGGAGGGACTAGAGCATTGGCTGAAGAAAATCACATTGCTTCATTTGTCTTTTGGGTGGCTCATCTTGGCAATGTTATCTTTGCAACTGCAGTAGCTGGACAATATTTCTAACAAAAGATGTTGTGTAGTTGAATTGACTCGCTTTGGGAAGCTTCAGTTTTCCTGGCGTGTGGGGTTTTATTGTGTTTCAGTATCAGGGATTTTGCTGCAGTTTCCCTGAACTCTGCTCTCAAAGGTGAAAGAAAGCAGGTGTGAAGACTTATGTGATAAACAACTGTAAGTTTATGTCAGTGATGCCGTTACATAATTGCATGTGAGTAAGATACTAGTGCTGCAAAAATTTGAGCACGTCATGGTAACTCTTAAGGTAGGGGTAGGTGGCTGTGCAAAACTCGTAGGCTGGAGAAATCAACACGAAATGCCTTTTTCCACAGCAGGGAGAGAGAAGAGTTATGTAACACGCTCCTGACTTTTAGTCAGTACCTTCATCTGTCAAAGAACGATGTTGCTTGGCTGCATTATTTAAGGCATGGTTTGACAAACGTGCTGTTGGGTAACCCACGCTGCCGCCTTGGGTATGTCAGCAGTTTGCGGCACTGCGTGGTGAGCTGGGCCAAGGTAAATATAACGGGCAAACAGGGGTTGGTGTGTGCGTGTGTGCCCACATCAGTTCCCAGTATCTCTTGCTTCAAAGAGTTCATGAATATTTGGAAAAGCGGGCAGAGGAGTTACAGCGCTTGGAGTAAGAGGCGAATGATAACCAGGCTGCTCTGTTCTGCTGTGAGAGCTGAGGTGGCTTCTGTTTATGCAGAACTTCACTCCAGCTCTTCCCTTTGCTGCTCTTCTAACACTGCCCAGTTTTTTAAGACACAGAAACAAAACACATCGTAAAATATTTGCAAATAGTCTCCCATCCTGCATTTAACAGATCAAAGACATGGAGGAAATTATTTTTTTAAATTAATTTTTAAGAATGTCTCTATTGCTGCATTGCAAATGTTAGCTTTATTTATATGTTGCACACAGTGATGAGCTGGGAGCTCAGCAAAGTAGGTATGTGATGATAAGTACCCTCCCTGTCTGACCTTTCAGCATGTGTGCTTGAACCAATGTATCATCTAAACCTTTCAAGTAAATTCTAAGTGATTCATAGGTATGTTTGACCTTGGTAGTTCTTTGCAATGCGGTGTAAATTGCTACTTATATTAAAACCAAATGTGAATAATGTAGTGATTGCATCAGTATATCACTAACAGTGTCAATGCTCACATTTTCAGCGTTTTGCTGCTGTTATTATGAGAATAAGAGAACCACGAACTACTGCACTTATATTCAGCTCTGGAAAAATGGTGTGCACAGGAGCAAAAAGGTATGGTTTAAGCGTTACAAGCAAACTAATTCAGGCTGTCTTTTCTCTTGTACCACAGTGCTTGAGAAGTACTCGTATTTGTATATGTACAATGAAGTTATACAGGTACAACTCATCTTGCTTCCCAATTATTTCAAATAGGCTAATGTACACTTCTACACAAAATGTCTTCTTGACTGAAAGGACTTCCCTACAAAAGGGGAAATGGTAGTTCTGTTTCTGAAGCTCTTTCATACAGGCAGATAAACTGGTTTGCAGAGGTTATTGTATTATTTTTTTAGCTTTACAGTTTTTTCTTTTTTTTTTCTAATAATTAAAAAATTTCAGTGACTCTGCACTGGAACTGCTTAAACTGTAGGGGCAGAGGAAGAGTGATTTTTATATTTGAATAATTTCATTCATCACAGGCCAAGAGCTCCAAGTCTCTGGTCCCTGTAGTCTGATCTGTTCTTAACATCATCATTGAAGCATAAGAATTGGAAACTAAACATAAGCTTAGCTCCAGTGGGCAGGAGAGATTCTGCTCTGAAGAAGTCTGTTAGGAATCCAGAAGGAATAAGCTAACGAGCAGAGATGAATGACTAGAGCTGCACAGGAAACACTTGCTCTGCCTGGTAAAGCTTGAAGTCCAAGTTGTCTTGCTCTGTGTTAGGAAGAAGTGGATGCTCTGCTGTTCACAGAACTGAAGGAAACAGTTCTGCAACAGTGTGAAAGGCTTTGCAGTTGCGTTAAACCGGGTGTTAATGCCTGGGCTGAATCAAGCAGAGGATTTTGGCAGCTTACAGGTTTTGATAGAAGGTATTAGTAGTTCAAAGTTCTACACTGGAAACTTAAAAAATAGTTTTCATGTCTCATTAGAGGGACTCAGCTTGATATTTTATCAGTGTGAAATATGTGCAATTATAATTTACTGTGTTCTGCCTCATGAACAGCGAGTACATTAATGGTGTTCAGGATCCTAGTACCAAAAGCAGCATGAAGACTGGTGGTAGTTGGTAATTTTGGATATAAAAATTTTGCCTGTGACCTTCCCTTCCCATTCAACCCTGACTTTTTTTTTTCTGCAGTTAAATATTTGTGGTTTAATGCTCTTTGTTTCAAGTAATACTTAACTGAGGAAGTAATATGGATGTCCTTTTCTCACTTCAGCGAGGAGCAATCCAGACTGGCAGCAAGGAAGTACGCAAGAGTTGTTCAGAAACTGGGTTTTCCTGCAAAATTTCTGGACTTTAAAATTCAGAACATGGTGGGCAGCTGCGATGTGAAATTCCCCATCAGATTAGAAGGATTAGTACTCACACACCAGCAGTTCAGCAGGTAAAAAAAAAGCTTGGTTACTTTCATTCTTGCTGCCTATCGACTGGCTCAGAGAGTGACATTTGTTTAGGTAATTCCCTTGCATCAGGGGAAACCTGCGTCTCTGTTCCTGTCGCTGCTCTGCCTCAGGTGTAACTGAGGTTGCCCAGTATGAACCCATCCCAGTGATGTTCCCTGCTGCTGTCTCCAAGTTCTGGTGAAGTCTGCAGCAGTCCTGCAGGTGAAGGACTGGAACAAGTGTCTGCAAGCATGTTTAAGCACTGTCACTCTCTTCTCTTCCAGCTACGAGCCAGAATTGTTTCCTGGCTTAATCTACAGAATGATCAAGCCAAGAATTGTTCTGCTTATTTTTGTTTCTGGAAAAGTGGTTTTAACTGGTAAGTGAAGACAGCAGGTTAGATTTAGACTGTGTTGCAGCAGTTCACATGCCTTTGGTATTGCTGTGTGTTCTCTAGATACTTTGCTTTCACTCTCACAAAAAGCTCTACCAGTGAGGCCTTTCTGCAGAAACATCCTGTAGGACTGGGCTCTGTAGTTGGGTCTCCCACCGAAATTACATATAGAAGAATCCCATTTGCAAGTATAGCATAAGCGTGGAGATGCTAATGAGAGTTTTACTAGTTATCAGAGTAAGCAGTGAGAATGCTGGTAATGTGTGGTCTGTATGAAAGATGTATTAAAAAAATGGTAAAAATAGGAACTTATGGATATGCACAGGTTTATATAGTCACGTTCAAGTAAACATTCTAACAACTAAAATTCAGTATTTGGTGAAAAGTACAAACTAAATTAATTCCCTCCCTTTTTCTAGGTGCTAAAGTACGAGCAGAAATCTATGAAGCATTTGAAAACATCTATCCTATTTTAAAGGGATTCAGAAAGACAACGTAACAGTGTGTACAGCTTTCAGAGAAATCAGGGGTATATTTTAACAGGTATTGTGTACGGCACGGCAGTAACAAGCAATGGACTTCCATCAAAACTGCAACACCAGGACTTGGACTATTTTCCAGATAGTGCCTACTTCCCTGATGCTCAAGGGGAACTGTATTCTTGATTATGTCTACTGAGTTACTGTGAGTTGCTTTACTGGGCTGTTCCTGGAGCAGCCCCTCCAAGTTTTATTTATATTCTAGCTTTTAAATAGTTTTAATGCCAGTTCTATTAATAGAAAATCCATAAATTGGTTTAAAAGACAAATGCAACTGTGTCACTCAGTGTATAAACCACTTAAATTGCCATGTATATATGTTTTAACTTCTTTCCATGAGACCACGGTTTTTATAATTTTAAGAACATAAGCTTTTAAAATTTTTTTCAATTTTAAATTTCTTTGGTGCCAGACACATTCCCTCTTTCCAGTATTAAGCAAGACAGAATAAATTTATTAATGAAAATGGCTCACTGTACATATATATAATATATACCTTCCTTCTCTTTCCTCCTTCAGCTCCACATGTACAATAAACCCTGTTTATACAATTACAGGAACTGTCTTGATGAATTTTAAAATTACCTTGCTGGTAAAGTGAAACACATCATTAATAACTTTCTCTTTTTTTTTAATTTAATCTGGATTAAGCTACTGTAAGTGACTTGTCATTTTGGGAGAATCTTAACAATGCTGTGGTTTGCTCACCAGCAGTTCTAGCCTGGGCAAGCCCTTGCTTGAGTTACTTCTAGTGTGTTAAAGCAAAAGAGATGACTGGTTAAAGAAGTTTGCGTTCAAGTATGGGTTGTTCAACAGCTGGGACTTATGCAAGTCTTAAATAGCTACATTTGACTGAATCGGAACAAAAGATCCCTGCTTAGCTTCTACAATTTCTTCAAATTACTACTTTTTGTATTTTGCCAACTATGCCAGTCTCACTATAGTAGTGTTCCTGTAAAATGTCAAAGCCCTTCCGACTAGAGTCAGTATGTACATAACCTTCCATCTGAACTGTGCTTGAAGCTTAACAGGCCGAGAACTAAAAATAAACTTTTTTTCCTCCAGTAAATTTCCAGTAACAGTAACCTCCTTTCTATGACTTGCACATTCTTTCAACCCAAATGTAACCACGGTCTCTTTATTTACTAAGTGAAGTGTTTCATTTGAGGCAAAATGAAGTTTTGGTTGGCTTTGCTACTGCTCCATTTGCAAATCCTGAGTGCCCTTAATCCTTAGTTGTCTCTCCTCCCCCCATAGTGGCAGACACTCCAAGCATTTTAATAATTGGTTTTATGGGTTTTATCAGAAAGCTGCTGTTTAATCAAGTAGCTTCTCTCAGATGAGGTCAAAGATGCCCAAACGCTGCCTTGCCTTCAGTGCCACAGCACTCTGCTGGGAGCTAATGACCATGTGCGAGTGCTCTTGCCCAGAACTGTGCAACCAGACCAGGACACACAGCCACACTTGATGAAGTTAAGCAACCACCACAGTAAATTCAGCAATGTGGTTTCACTTTTCTCTTTCATCACCTATATGACAGTCACACAGCTGAAGCAGCCCTACAGAGGACACTTGGTTTTAAACCTCAAAGATGGCAGACATAAGGTGCAATTCAGCTTGAAAATCTGCTGCTACAGGCAGTAAGTAACAAAATTAACATGTTCTGGTATGGCTGGCTTTGCTTACACTGCTTCTGCACCAGACAGACCCATGCCAAAATAGTTTAACTCACTTATTGAGTCAGATAAAGCACTTAATTTTTGTACGTTTGATCTTGAATAGTCAGAACACGTAGCAGCTACAAAGACTCAGTGTACCTTTTTAGAAGGAGAAGCAGATTCAAATTCCACAGTGAAAGGCTACACAGCTGTGACTTCTGTGCACCTCCTGCACATAAGCATGCAAGTGATCTTAGAGGAGTCTGCTTGTCTTTGTGAAGTAATGTTAATTTTTGAGTAGCATGAAGAAAACCCTGACAGACAACAATTTAAGCTCTTGAAGTTGTTGCCGACAAAAGATACTTTGACCAATCCAAAAATATTTAATCTTTATTTAAACATTCAGAATTGAAATTTGAAGTTAAATTCACTGAACAAATGTGTCTGGCTTCGTTATCAGGTTGAAGCAAAAGCTCCTGTGGAGCACAAGAGAGGCTGTTCAAGGTCTACTTTTAGTTGTCCTATCACTGTTAGAAGATAGGCAGTTACCAGTGACATCAGTTCAGTTACCTGTTTGCAAAGTGCAGAGATGCACTGAAACAAGGCAAGTGTTCTACTTAGATGACCCAACTTGATGGGAGGTAGAGCCTGCAGAGAAGTCTTGTTTCCATATGAACTCTTCCAGGTATTCGTTTCCCCCACCGCAGCTGTCAGCACAGGTGTACACCACCAGTGTTCCCCAGTCAATGCTCTCTCCAAGGCTGTCAACCTGAAGGTGGTTCAGGAGCTGTGGCATAATCTTCAAGGCAAAAGAAAAGGTTCAGTTAGAGGCAGGCCACAGCTCTCCCCAAAGAAGGGTTCTGCCTTCATTTATGTTCTTTTATACCAAAATCTCAATCAAAGCTACTAACACAGCAGCTCAAATAAAGTAAGTTTGGAGCTCTCAAAACATTATAGTAGGTGCACAGGGAATGAAAGGCATGGCCCGACTTATTTTATCCACAGAAATTTTATTGATGAAGCGTTGCCTGATTTGTAAGCTCTTTCCATTTCAATTACCTTCATTCCTGTGTTTTGCCTTTGCATGACATTAAGTGTATTCACCACACCTAAGTTTCTGGCATTCACAGTTCTACAGCTGAATACTTCCAGCTAGACATACTTCCAATTTACGTTGTGAAGGCTTTTTTTTTTTAAATTAAAAAATACAATCTGAGACACCTGTTACTTAAGAGATGGCTCCATGTTGACAAGTGCACCATTCTATGGATGGTGCAAATCATCAGATGGGAACCCACCCTCTATAGGTGGAAGTCTCATAGGAAAGAGCAGTTAGAATAGTAAATCAGGGCTTCTACAATTTAGCATAGCTTGTAGCGACCTCTACTACCGTGCACTACTTGCAAGCCAACAGCTATACATTTAGATCCTGTTAAGTCTGAACTACATTGCCTGTGTTATCATGAAATGAATTTACATACCTGGAATTCAAAAATCCTTTTGGCACCACATGAACAATTTGGGATATCGTTTTCTTCAGGAATATTTTCACCTGACACCCAGATTGGGCCTTCTCCTCCTCTGCAGTATCTAATAATCTGAAACAGAGCAGAAATTTAAGTTCTCAAGACTGTCTTTTCATCTTGGTATGAAATTGGTATTTACTGACATAAAGTTGTAAGCGCATAAAGAGATCAGTTCCCTTAAGTAACACCCATGGCAAAGTCATCAGTTACAAATGTGGTATTCTAAATAAGACAGCTCTTCATCTAAAGTTTTCTCACTATTTGAATCATCCATTCATACATTCTTTGTTGTTCTGTTACTAGCTATATTTTTATATAGCAAATGGACCGTTACCACCAAGGGGACACTTTGGCAGGTATGTCAGTATGGGGACGGTCAGAGAGGGAGGCAACAGACCTACCCCAAGCAGAAGAGGGAACAGACTCAAAGTCTCCTACTTTCCGGGTGTACATCTTAACTCCAGGTTAAACATGGAGAGAAATTCTTCCATCACTTTCATACATTTTGGCCTGTGTTTCCTCAGAATGAAACCAGGAACCATATTTTTGTTTGACAACATAGCTTTTTTCAGCCTCTTGTTAGCAAGAAATAGCATGGGAGGAGATTTCTATTTAAATAGTTGAAATTTTAAAAATTGCCACTAATTTCTTCAGCCTTAAAAAAAAAAAGCCAAACCAACCCTCCCCCAAGCAGCTAGTGACAGTGACAGAGGTCCTCTGCAGTTTTGGTTCTGCTGAGAAGGAAAGCCAACAGGGCCAAAGGCTGGGTGAGAGAGTGATGGTTGAGCACTTCCTCCAGTCAGAGCCACTTCACAGGCTGGCAGGTCCTCCCCCTTCAGCTTCAGCACCCCCACGCCTTCTCATCCTCACCAGTTTCTGTTTGGGATAGATGTGCAGGTACTGAATTCTTACTTCAGCATGAATCAAGTTCTGCACGTAAGGACAATTAGAATATGTTGGTTACAGTGTGTGGAGGATGAGGAGGGATCCCAATCACCATTTCTAACCATAGGTACGAAAGGCAGTGAAACATTGTGCAGGAGCAGCAGAATGCTATGCCAAAATCTGTAAGTTCTAAGGCTGCCCCATGTTCTGACCTGCTCTGGTTCGGCAGCTATTCGCTCTTTAAATGTTTGGAAGATGTTGTCTTCTTTAGTCTCATGTTTTGCCATTGCTTCCAATGTCTTTTCATCCAAGGACTGAAATGCTTCACCTAAGCAAGGAAAAAAACCCACCCAGTTACAAGCTAACGCAAGACAGCCAAAAATTAAACCTAATATTACACCTGTGGATTTTACTCCCGAGTATCACTTGCAGCATAAACCACTAAGACTTTTTTTTTCTCGTGACATATTAAGATTCAGTCACACAGAGATCCACTTAATAGTTTTAGTTGCATTTTAAATATAGATGCCAGTTGTGGAACACTGGAAAGGGAAGAGGTTAATCCACTAAAATTTATGGCTTCCAGTGGGGACTGCTGAGCCTTCAGGATGCAGCACCTGGAAAAGGCCACCCGTGCTGCACATGTGCCAGACCTCAGTTTCCAGCACTGCAGAGCGCATCTGTTGCATCCCATGTTCACATCAAAGTGGAGCACGGAGCAGTCTTGAGGTGGCTTTACACCACAGTAAGGCACAGCTGGGAAGCCAGCAGCCGCCTTCTGACACATCACAAGCTCTCCATCCTGGCATGGTGAGCTGCAAACACATGGTGAATTTGGGGGGCCCTGCACTTCAACTGCTTAATTCAAGGTCAATTAAAATAGCCTCAGAACAGTTTTCTTCTAGCACTGACATGGAGATTTGCTATGTGTTTTCTGTAGATTAGACAAATTGAACCAAGTCAAGCCAAGGCCATCTAACTCAATCTCCTGATGCTAACGGTGTCCAGCAGCAGGGCCATTTTCCTCCCGGGAATTGCTCCTTACCTGCAGGGAGCACATGCAGACAGAGCATAACCCCCAGCAACCTGCAGCCTCACTGCAGTGACACAGCCACTTCAAGAGCTCCCAGGGCTGGGCTTAGTAACTCTCTCCCCTAAAAGCAATTTATATTTCGGCACATCTACAGAAAACTTGCAGCACAAATGATGGTAGATTTAACCTTTTGTCAGCAATAATTAACAATGAGCACTTAAAAATCCCAGAATTTTATATTTTAAAGATGTAACACAGGCTTCACTAGCAAGAAGTACATCTTATTTCTTACCTGCACTGTCTGTAGCTCCAAGTTTGCCTTGTTCTTTCAGGTCCCTTGATGTATCTACAGTGCCTTGTTCATCATCAGGATCTACACTGCTGTCAGCAGGAAATTCTGGTTCCTCTGGTTCTATCAAAATTTCATATTCTGGAAAAAGGAATTCATTATGCTCTGGAACTGCAACCTCTGAGTCACCTACAAAACAGAAAACAGATACCATTTCACAATGTCACCTCATATCACACGTCCTTCTCCCCAAAAGCTATGCAGCATAAATACAGCACAAACGTTGCACGAGCAAGACCAATTTACATCACTGCTAGACCTGATTTAAAGATAAGAAAGATTTATATGAAGGACAGTAGAAAACTACAAAAGGTGATGCATTGCTTTGTAAATTTGAGAGACAAGTAAAACAGACTAAGTAGTGTTGGCAGCTACATTTTAAAACCCAAAACCTGCAGTCTGCCAGCTCTGTGCGTATCTCATTCTGACTTGCACATGCACACAAGTCAAGCGTGCATCAGGTGCCCTGAGGCCGTACCAGGTTTTTTCTTAGTTTTCCTTTGGATACTGTGAGTGGGCAAACAAACATCAGATACACCTTCTGTAATGACAGTATCAGCTTCCTGCTAGTACATTTCAGGTTTTCACTGCTTCAGTTAAACGTTTCAAATGTCTGACACATAACTCGATGTGCACAAATCAACTTTAAACATTCTTCTTATTTCCACTTCCTACAATCCAGGCTTCTGGGACTAGCATCACACAACGTACAATGGGAGATACATCACACGTACACCAAGGTTCGCTGCACCATTACTGATCACGGAATTGTCAGAGTTGGAAGGGACCTCGAGATCATCTAGTTCAACACCCCTGCTAAAGCAGGATTGCCTAAAGCAAGTCAGGACTGCACCCAGGTGGGTCTTGAAGGTCTCTAGAGAAGGGGACTCCACAACCTCCCCCGGCAGCCTGTTCCAGTACTCAGTCACCCTCACTGGAAAGTTTTTTCTCATCTTTGAATGGAACTTCCCATGTTCCAGCTTGTGCCTGTTGCCCCTCATCCTGTCACTGGGAACCACTGACAAGAGTCCAGCTCCATCCTCCTTCAACCTACCCTTTAGACACCTGTAAGCATTAATAAGATATGCCCTCAGTCCCAGCTCTTTCAGCCTTTCATGATGTGATACTTCTGAAGACCAAGAAAAATTCTCTAACTACTGTGTATTCGTCTCTTTAGCAAGCAGCAAACAAGCAAGCGTATGAATGAGACGAGAGCAGAAGGGGATGCCTGAAGGAAAGGGTCTCTAAAATAGCAGACCCACCAAAGCACTCGTCATCTACTGACTGTCACAGTATCCTGTGAAGGCCTCATCATGAGGCCTCATCAAGTTTATGAATAAGCCATCTTAAAAGTAGCCTATAAAGAAAAAAAAAAGACGTCTATGTCCTTCCAGCTTTTTATGACATTAGGTGGACAGAAAGTGGCCTTTGAAAGAGACCAAAGGCACACCTTAAACGTATTAGCCTTTCAGGAACAACAAAGATCCCACATTCTTATGTGACATGAAACAAACACCTAAGAGAAAGAGAAGGCCCTGAAGAATAACTGAGGCTTTCCTTGCACATCACAGACCAACCCAAAACACATGAGCTGCCTTTTTCTCTCCTCACCCCACCGACAACCAAGCCGGGAACACGCTGACAAGGGCTGCCGCCTTCGCAACGGCAACACTTCTCGGCGAGCAACTTCGGCGGCGCTGCCCCCGCCCCAGACGCA
>VXBW01004173.1:494368-515219 GCA_013400375.1 Thinocorus orbignyianus
GGCCGCCATGAGGCGGCCGTTGGGGCCGGGCGGTTGGGGCGCGAGGCCCGCCGTTAGTCAACTACCAACTACTCTTTTTTTTTTTTTTAAATATTAATTTTAATGGCAAGTATTTTTAAAATGCCCCCGTTACATTTTCTTTTCTATTTTTTTTCCCACGGCCGTGAAATACTCGCAACCGATCACATTGCTCGTTACAAGTCTAGAGAAAAAACAAAAAACCGCCCCGTATTTAAGTAGCCATTACTGCGCGCTCATCATTTAAATATCAAAAAAAAAAAAAACCAACCCAAACAAAATCATGTTTAATCTGTTTAAAAAAAATACATCACCACACAGTATACAAATACAGGTTTTTAAGTGGTAATGGAGAGCTGAAGAACACCCCTTGGGCCTCCTCGCATCCAGTCACAGCATAAGGAACCCCTCACAGTCGTGCAGCCACAGGTTTCTGTACAGGTATCCTAGCATCTAACAAAAACAAACAATAAAAAAGCCAAAATGTAAATACTTCTCATTGTGAGAAAACAGTTTAAAGTTTTTCTTCAGCTACTTTGTATCCTTTGGTCAGAATATACATCCTGGAAGGGGCCTACAGACAGAGTCTCACCAACTTGCCTTTTCTGATAAATCACCAATATCTTTGTATCCTTTGGTCAGAATATACATCCTGGAAGGGGCCTAGAGTTACTAGACCCTCACGGGCTGGCCTTTCCTGATAAATCACCAATATCCTTGTGCTATTGAATACTATGTCTGGTCAGCAGAATGTTATCTGGGCAAAGGAAACAAAGGGGGAAAAGCAACTTTCAAAAGCAAGAACTTAAAGAATAGGGGAGTATCACCAAGACAAAGACAACCAGGATAGGACACAACATTGTCAAGGGGGGGCTGTGAAGACTACTATGTGGGCTAGGTTCATCTAGAGGACAACTGATGAAGAGGAAGATAAAACCACCTAATGAAGTAAACGACCACCAGAGTGCTTGTAATTACTAACAATGGACAGTAGAAGAGGTTAAAAGACCAGGGGACATAGTCTAATAAACTAATCAAAGGCATGACTTATTGGAGTAGGGGTGTTAAGACCTTACAAGGTAAAAAGGTGTAAATTCAATCTCTAATAGGTTAAGCGGTCGGGGAGGATATGAGCTCTAACTTCTCAACCAATGAGAGGGGAGACAGGGACATAAGCGGCCGGGATAAAATGTATATAAGCCTAAAAATTAAAAGAGAATGTGTGTATCTAGCCTGGAGATGCACCTGATTCAGCACTGTTTTGTAAATTTTTAATAAACCCCTTTTAGACTTTGTTTTTAACCTTTGCTTCAATGACTTTGTCCTTTCTTACATTCTACATGTGAGCTGCCGTTTCTCACATCATCAAAAATCCCACTCCACTTCCCCCCCCCCAGTATTTCAAATAGAGAAGGGAGATTTGAAGCTGCAGTTAATGACACCAGAAAAAACACTGGTTAAAAAAAAAAAATACCACTAGTATTTTGAGAGATACACCTAAGGAACCACTAGGGGAAAAAAATACTACATCTGATGTATGTGTGTTGTCCAAAATAATTGATCTTTGAAGCTTTCTTAATTGGAGAACACTTACCAAACATGTCCAGGATTTTATTAACAGCCTCTTGATTTACATTGTAAGTGAATCCATTTGACCTACAGTTAAAAGAAAAAAAACACACCTGATTCTTAAATGAATATTTCTTATTCCAGTTGTTTCTATACAAATAATTTGAATTAAGCATTTTCATAATTACACACTTTTCATCCTACCAGCATGTACGTTAATTTTAAGGACCAGGCAGACTTCTAAGCAGATTTTACTCAAGGACAGTTAACAGTTTCTTTATCCTTCCTCTTGTTTACAGTCCCCAAGTCTCTCTTTCCCTTATATTTTACAAGGGAGAACTGCAGAGAAAATGTTTCTTTGTTTTCAATCGTCTTTTCCAACCTAAACAATTCTGTGATTCTATATAATTTTCAAGACTGTGTCCCTGAAATGGAACCAGATCTTCAGCTGATGTCAAATTCACAGAATCACAGAATGGATAGAGTTGGGAGATTCACTCGACTGATTTATTCCTTTTACATGAAAGGGGAATTTAGCTGTAGACATCTATTTAGCACAGTGATGCGTCAGGGGACCTAACAAACAACAACAGTACTTTGTGCACTTTCCAAGAGCACTACAAGCCTTAACCAATTCATTTCCTGCACGGAGGCATAAAAAAAATAGATCAGGGTCAGCAACAGCCAACTGTTCTGCAAAACACTCAAGACAACGTGGGGATTTCTTGTATGTATCAGGGACTTTCATGATTATACTTTCACATACAATAAGAAGCCCCATAACACAATTTAATTTGATAGCAGGAAAGGCATGTCACCATATTTTCTGTACAGCAATAGTTATTTTTTAATCTTAGGCCAATACGAACTGTGTTAAAAGTCTTTAATGACTAAGCTTTCAGTTAAATTGCTTTGAGATGTCAGTGCTAAACACCCGCTGCTCCCAAAATTAGTAGTATTCCTGATTATTGCTTACATTGATTGGTAAAGCTTATTCTAACACACAGTAACTTTTCTATCAAAAACCTGCAGGACTGTTCTATTTGTTTATTAAAACCTTGGGAGAAACTTTGAAAACCAAAAGGTAGAGGAGTCAGAAGAAGCCGACTAGCGAGTTAATGAATTTTGTTGCTGGGTTCCACAGGAGTGTTTTCACTATGAAGGTGGTGCCATTCTACTTCTACGATGTGTACAGAAAGGAACTGCCTGGGTCTTCACCACGACTCAGGTAAATCCAATCAACCTCCAGCTGACTGACGCTCAGGCAGTCAGGGTTCTGCTGTTTGCTTGATACTAATAGCTCAGTCTTTTAAGAATTTCCAGTAAGACCTCACGCTGACTTCTATACATCACAAAAACAGTGTTACTTACATTTTCTTCTTCTTCACTGCACCCAGTTGCACAAGAGCTGCTAAGGCATTTTTCTGCATGTCAGAAGACAGCGCTTCATAACACTGTGTACTTCCTACAGAGGAAATGGAAACGCAATTAAAAGTTTTATCCCCATCTATTGACAGATTACACTCATAAAATCGTATTGCATAATGGCCGTACACACCCTTCTCCAGGAGCTGAAAAACAAAGTTGCGGACTGCAGGTACAAACTGCTTCTCAGTAAAAGTTTCTTTTGTTTCCTTTGAGAGGTATCTGAAAATTAACTAACATTTACAAAAAAATTAGCACTTCTTCCCATTTGATTGTCAATTTGTTGTTAATTACAAACAAACATGCCTTTTATAAGGATACAACATTGTTAGGCTTTGAAAAGTGTAGGAGAGGAACTCAAAGGGTATCATTACATAAAGCAACTGCAATTTTCATTACTGTTTAACAGGCATGAGAATCTAACATTAAAGTAAGATTTAGTACTATTCTAATAGTCACCTTAGGCATCAATTTAATAGTCCTGTTCTCACAATCAAAAATGGTGTAATTTTTTAAAGCAATACCTGTTTTACAGGTGAGAAAAACTGAGGAAATCAGTTGATGACAGTTCAGCCCAAGTCATACACCAGATCATTAACAGATCCCACTAGGTTTAATGTCTACATTCCCACCAATGTTACATTGACATACCAGAGAGTTTAGCCTCCTATTTTTGTATATCTTGCTTACCAAAGGAGCTTAAGTCTTACACTTATTAAAGCCTTGGAAAAAACAAATAATTTAAAGAGATACGAATGAAAGTGTTGACTCCCAAAAAAAGGTATTAGTTAAGAGATGCAAACTCATTTCTGCACCTGGCAGGACAGCCCATATAAAATGAATTAAGCAAGAGCTCCTCATAAGCAATGAACCTGGTGGAAGCACACTCCCCTTGAAGCTCATCAACCCACAATGGGCCATCACATTACAAGGGAGTTACTGCTTCAGTCAATTGGAAAAGTCTCCGGCCAAAAGCTGAAATCAGGATCCTGGTGGGAGGGTGATGTTTTAAGATACTTGTTTCTGCTGTTTCTCAACTCTTGCACTCCCCAGCCATGAAATCAATCACTTTCTACACCACAGAAGTATCACAGCGCTCCTAGTTTCTCTATAAAACACGGGAGTAAACAATTTCCCAAAGAACAATATACCTGATAACCTTCTACAAAAGGTCTGAACATAGCTGACAAGAAAGATACTATGACACTTCCTTTGTCGGTAGCATAGATTTCCTGTTGAGTTGTTTGAATGGCATCACATTTTGTGAGTAGAAAGCATCCTTCCTCAAAATCCTGGGAGAGAGAAGAATAACTGAAATTTTAACGTCTACAGTAAGTGCATTTACCTTTCCCCACAAAATCATCAACAAAACCCATACAACAACGTTCTTAAACATGGCAGCACCGAAACGCACAGGAGAGCTAGGAGCAAAGAAAGCGGCTGTGGCAGCTACTGTAACAGCCAGCCTGAGCTCCATCAGGTTTTCGTCACAATAAGGTCAGGTTGTCTGGTTGAGGGTTTTTTCTGTGGGCGGTATTTATTTATTTAAAGCCAGGGTTTGCTTTTATCTCATGTCCACTGTTTGCAATAAATGATAACATAGCTCACTCACCTGAGACAACACAATGGCTAAAAGATACAAATTACGGAAATGTCAGTGACAAAACCATTTTTGTGACAAAACTGGTTTTGTGACAATATCGGTGTGGTGGGATGCAGGGCACAAAGGGATGGGACGCAGCCGTGACAGACACATGGACAACTAGAGGTGTGGGTTGCTATGAGATCCCTTAACTCTACAGCAACTTTTTTGTTTGACTTCAGTAAAGTCAGTCATAGCCAATCTTCCTGTTCCCTGCTTGGTTTTGGTAGTTAAAAAAATGTTGCAGAGGCAATGATTCCTAACAATGAAAACTAAACATAATGGTGCAAATCAGCCTTTAAAAAAAAAAAGGCCCAGTTCTCTTCTGTATAAAAATCCATGAGATTTTAATACTGTCACAAACCTTGAATAATAAATAATAGAAAATTGCACTTATCTCTTTTTAATGTAGGAAAAAAATATCACCATCAGAGATTTGGCCTCAGCATTGATCAAAGTCACATTTAACAAATTTTAAATCCAAATAAAAACTACACGTAGACTTACCAGTTTATATTGGGTATGGCATTAAACCATTTTATTTTAACTTGTGTTCACCTGCATTTCCAGATGGCTGGACTAGAGCCAGCTCCAACCCAGTAGGACACATACAAACTGAGACAGCAAGTCCTGCAGAGTGACGTGCTGCCCACAGCTTTCACAGCTTGCTTGTGTCCAGCTGTGTTAGGGGAAGACACAGGCATCCCGAGCCCTGTAATAAGGCGGCATGTGGGAACAATACTGGCTTTGTCTGAGTAATGGCTCTACAGGGCAGGGAGTGAAACAAGGGGGAAACTCTTTCCAAGCAAATAGGATGCAACTAAAGCTTCCATAAGACTCTAGCAGGGACACTGTTATGCCATTAGGAAAGTTCTTACTTCAAAAACCTTTACAGACTGCATTTCCTCAACTCTGATTTTTATCAAAATTTTAGCTGCAGAAGTTTAAACAAGGCTTTACCACAAGCACTTCCTCCATAGTGCTCACAATGGCATGTCTGAATCTACACGAGACAAATGCCAGTAATACAAAGCTGAAAGGGCTCATCGATGAACCATCAAAATATATTTTAAAAATGTTTACTTGTGCACAAGAACATCAAAACCCTCAGCGTTCAAGGTACAGCAGGAACATTAGCTGTTGTACAAACACTACAGAATAGACACCACCACGCTGTGCACTCAAGGAGAGGTGGGTACAGAGGCATACACTGTGTGTTGGCAGAGTCCTCTGGTAGCTCGGCCATCACGGACCACACACATGGAGCTACCCAAACCAACTGATCACAGCTGCACTGCAAAGAGTGTAATCAACCAGAGGACAATAGGTGCCTAAATTTAGAATTGCATACTCTATTTGTCAAAGATAACAAGAGCACACGATGGTTGATCATTAATTGGTATAATACCTATAGTTTAACTTTCTGAAAGAGCAGCAGTGCCCCTCTGCTACACAGCCTGCAAGAGCTTTCAGGAAAAATTATTCTGCCGTACCCTCAATGAAAATTCCTGGTTTGTTTCTGTGTTGAAATTCAATTAAATTCAGAAATTCAATTAAATCTACATAAACACTTTTTGCTTCACAGCCTAAATTCATTACTGCAGAGGACAGTATTTACACTTCACTTAAAAGGCTGCTTTACACATATCTTTATATCCATGCTGGAAGACTGGTAGCTTTATGCAAAAAGGCCAAACTTCTGCTACAGTTCATTTCAATGGTTCAGAATTGGGCAATTTTTTACTGGAGTGAATAAAAAAAAATTAAAAAAAAATTAAAAAAAATGCATATGCAACCTTGTGGATTCAGACAATGTTTTGCAACTAACCAAATGACTACCTCTACTCTGACCCCCTTTCAAGTTCTCCCTCCCACTTACAGATCAAGTTGATATCACTGTACATGTTTATCATAAAGCACTTGTTCAGCAGAGCCCTGAAATCAGATGCTATTTTAGTTGATTGTGTTACTATCAGTGTATTTCTGCACAATGTTTTTACCTTCAGTGAAATGCCAGGAAAGAAGATGAACTCATCTGAAAAGACATCTCTCAAGAAGCTGAAGCAGCTATAGACCTCCTCTGCAATAAAATATTGTACTGTTTAAAAGCATCATTTGAAACATGCAAGTGAAGAGCCATTTAATCCTTATTTTAGAGAGAGTATCTACTTCATATAAAATTTTGACTTGACATTAAAAGCATACATACATATATAGCAGAAACAAACCCAAAAGAACAGCAGGTACTCAAAGCACTTAATTCAGTTGTTACCAGAAGGAAAGAGCAGGGGGTTGTAGCTTCTCCAAACATAGATTAAATACCACATAATCAGATGCTGCACAAAACTAAGGTATGTATTCTGAGAAGTTTCTTTAAGAGTTAAGTATTGGAAAACACTGAAATACTTCAGGAACAGTAGTGGGAGGAGAAGGACTGAGAACTGGCTGCACTGCATGCAAGCATGAGCTGTGTGTAATTTGTAACTTAAAAAGCTGGTCTGCTAAATGGTTAGAGTTGGAAGAGACCTTAAAGATCATCAAGTAATGCCAACAAAATAAGACGCTTAGGGACTGGGATCAGCTCATCTTAGCCCTGCACTCTCAGCAGAACATACTTACTTTCAAAAGCAGCAACGGGTAAACAAACAAAAAAGGCAAGCAAAATAACCCTGTCCCCTCTGCACACATCCACCTTATGCCATGGGACCTTCTCCAGAGTGTAACGGTCTCAGATGGCTCCCACGAGCAGTCGCAGGTGGGATTCTCGTCCTCCCCTCACAGCTGATTGCACAAGGAGCAAAGCCAGTGGGCTCTCAGAGCTACCCAAACATACCTTTCCTGAAGCTGTGTGTCATCTGCAAGGCAACTGCCACCAGAGACGGACGTACAAACACATTCAGCAGTTGGTTTCTGTAGGTGCCACACATGAGGATGGCCAGAGCTCGCTTAAAGACAATTTCCCCTACGGCTCCGTCTTCCACACCGTTGTCGTTTAGGACCACGTGGCCATCAACAAGGCGAGCAATGTTGGAATGCAGGGTGAGGCCAGACATGACTGCTTTTTTGGCACACAGGTTATCTAGCAGGGAAACACAACACTCAGGAACATGCGAAAGGGAACACAACTCTACTGAAACAGCTTAAGATGCACCAGTATTTAAGTTCTATCGCAGAAGACCAATTATTACACCAAACGTTTAGCTAAAGAGATGTTCTAAAAAAATCCATACCCGGGATTGGCAGCCTAGGCGTAGTATGAGATGGAGAAAATGAATTTTAGACATTTCTGTAATTAAAGCACTTTAAATTCTTCAATTTGCTAACAATGATGAATACTTCCTTTGTCTCTGGAACAAGTATTCTGAGCCTCCAAATAAAAGAGGATAGATCTGTTCGATGGATACACTCATCAGTAAGGAAATTGAGACTATTTTTACTTAGGCATTTCTGACACTTCAAGTTTGGAATCAGATGCATGAGTCTTCATAATGTTTTTCCTTTACTCTCATATATATGGAAGACCTCATCCCAAATTAAGTTTAAAGAAATCCCAACATAAGCATCGCTACATAATATACCTGCTCAAAGAGAAAATAAGACTACACTGAAACTTAAATCTCTTCTTGTTTCCTAAGACAATCTTTTTAAATGCCTAAAAGCAAGGAAGTGTGTTGTTTGGGGTTGGGGTTTTTTGTAAGCAACAACATTCTTCGAAGGCATGCATGAGTTTCACAAACCTCTGGTCTTTGGTCAAACTTTTTTTGTGTCAGTGTGACACACTGAAAACTTTATTCAGATAAAGAACATCATCTCAAACCTTGAAAATACACTCACCTTTTTAGAATACCTTACATTTTAAACATTACCAAAACATGCCCTGCATGAAATCTTAAACAAGCAAGGAAAGAAGCAATAAATATTTCTTACTAAACACTAAAATATGCTTTACGTGCTCACAGCACCACAAGCATATGAAATCAATAAAAGCTCGAACAAAAAAACAAAACCAAAAATCCCAAAACAAAAATTAATCTTTCCTCTTAACAGATTTCATGTAGAATCTCCTTGCATCTTATTTCCTCCTTCAGCCTACTTTGTTCCAGCTTTGCTAACACTCCCAAGTGCCTTAATGCAGAAGCAGAAGTCTGAGAAAGTAATTTTGCAGTTCCTGCTTTTTAATAAAAAATTTGTAACAGCCAAGCAAACGTTCTGCCTGTAACAGCCAACCAGCATGACAAAGGCAGAGACAACTAGTCATTTGGAGACAGAAGAATGGACAGGGTAGCTATAGTTGCTGACTTGGCGATGCCTCCAGATTAGCCGTCCTCTGTTTTTCAAAGTATTATCCTCTACAGGCTAAGTCAAAACCTGTAAGGTTTTAGCATCATTCTTCGCATACCCTAGAAACCATTTACAACTCTGAGGAAAACGTTCTATAAAGTTGTCACTACACAATCCTTCCACAAAAATATAATGTATCCTTCATAAGCAACAAAAGGAATAGAAATAACTTCCTCTGCATACCAGGCCACTCAATGAATCCTCCAAAAGTCTGTGTTAAGCCTTTAAGCCACAAGGTCTTTTCTATTAGAAGTTCAAAATCCATGGCTGGCAAATTCTGGAGCAGGACAGCAGCAACCAGCACCCACGGGCTCAAAACCATGTTTTCGATTTGCAGGAGCTCCATTTTATAAGCTACGTCACTAACAAATTCTTGGATTTCCTCACATGGCTTTTGGGGAAGATGCCTGAAAAGAACAACACAGTTCAAGTTAAAGAGCTCCAAAAACCGGAATATAAATAATACTTGTCCTTATTTCTTCCCTGTCGGTCCCAGATTCATAACTGCTTTACATCACCTAACATCTGGAGGGTGATTCTATCTATGCGGTACATCGAACAGAAGTACAGCACAAAACACCAGCAGCTTCATGACAGTATATGAAACACAGATCTCTGTATTGATGCTGCACACTTGCTATCTTCAAAAATAACATCAAAAACATTGGTTTTTATATAACAAATTGCAAAAGCCGCCCAATCCAGTCATAGTTACAGCTCCCTGACACATGATCCTGTAACAGTATGCAGTAACAAAGCAAGAAGGGAGAAAAAAGTTGGAATTTTTAAGTGACAAAACCACCAAATCCTCAGAAAACAGAGCTTTGCCTAGTTCATGCATGATTAAATTTTAAAATGGCATCTTCTCCACACAGTACAAAGCTACGCAATTGACATCCTGTTTCATAAACACCCCATCACAAGCACAATATGCCTTTGCTCAGACAAAAACAGGTTCAGGGGTCTAAACAGTCAGATGGGAGATGAGGTGAGAGAAGTTAAAAACAAACTACAAGAGAACATCTTAATTATTTCACGTAGCTGAGGACTTTTCCTGTGCGTACACCATGGTAAGATGTGGTACCTGGGAACCAAATTGTACGGGCACCGATTGATTCTCCCAGATGCCAAGGTTCTAAGTGATACCGGCTGGCCAACGTAGATATGTATGGTACCAAAACTGTCACTGAGAATTCTTCTGGCTTTTAACAGCCCCTGGGAAAACAGGAAAAGCAATACTCAAGTTTTGGTGCTGCAGGGTATGTATACATCCACCTATGTTCCGTTGTTAAGGAATTTACATACAGATGTAGATTCTTTGGGCTTTGGGACTCCTAGGAGTTCATATGCGTAGAGAGATTCTTCTAATATCCTCTCGTAGCTGATGCTGATAGGAACGAGATACGTATCAAAGACTTCTCTTTTGAAAAATGGTTCCATCACAATGCTGAGAAGACCTGCAAATTGGAAAAAAAAATAGAAAAGAAGCAAATCGCTTGTCTTTTCTGGAGGGAAAAGCAACTGCAATTTAAATTTGAACAAGCTATTTTCAAATTTTAGAAACTGCTACTAGGTGTGCACTGTGCCCATTCTCTCTTCAAGCAAGCTGAAGCACAAGTCATTGCCCATGCTTTAAAACAGAATTTAAATGTAGGCAATGTATCTGGACAGCTATTTGTGCTTTTTTCAACAGCATTGTTCCATGCCCACACACCATCTTCCTTCTAAAGATTCCCCATTACTTCTACAGTCAGCTTGCAGTATTTCCCTGCTGGTGAGGGGATGCCTATTTTATAGAAAGAAAAGGGTGAAGAGTTACTCAATTTAGTACACAATGGGGCAAAGGGAGAGAAAGCAGTGGAGTGTACAAAGGTGCAAAGATGGGTATTGCTGTTCTTTGTATCCTCTTGGAACTCCAATCATAATTTTCCACTACTCAGAAAGACTTCACCAATTTCCCACCAGGTTAAAATCCCTTCCTGTCTGAAGAACCCAGGAAGTACAGAGCCACTAATCAAAGTGCAAACAATCACGAGAAGTTCCAAGTTTTCAACAAACCTACCAAACTTTGGAGCCAGAGTCTTGGCGGTGCGGCTTCTAGTCCCTTCAAGAAAAAATTCAATTGGGGCATAGCCACTCTTCAAAAGTAAAACAAACAAACAAAAAGGCTTGTCAGAAAACTTTAAAATGTTTCTTCTTTACTGCCCACAAATAGTTTTAACTACTTAAAATATAAATAAGTTGGGTTTTTTTATAATGGAACCCATGGATGTCTAACCTCAGTCATCTCTTAAACCTATATTCATCCATTTTATTTGCTGCATCATATGGTTAAATTAACAAAAATATTGTGTCTGTTACAAGTTAGAGATACATGATCCAAAGCAACTTATGAGCAGCACTTTGTTTACTGCCCACTGCTGAACTACACTATCAACAGAGGGCATGCATGCTCTTCACCTATAGCAATTCTGAGGAAAAACACGTTTAATCAGATCACAGTGAAGACTTTCAATCACACAGTTACAAAATCATGCATATTTCACATGTATCATTCCATCAGAGTATTTCTAAAGCGTACATTTTGAGATTTCAGTAATTTATTTACCCTTAACATCGTTTTTACATATTCAGCAAACACTGCCCAGTAGAGTCTGTTCCCGCCGAAGGAACGTCTCATAAAAAAAGCACCTGCCCTTCGTAGCAGTTCACCAACTATTTTCATTCCTAGGAAATCTGAAAAACAATCAGACGCAAGAACAAAACCACACACACAAGACTCATTAATATCAGGCAGCAGAATCAACCGCTTTCTCAAATACATTGATTCAACTGCCAGAATAAAGATGATCTCTTTCAAGAATTCTGCTCTTGCAAATACCTTATTTGCTTTCAGGTTGTCTAGTGAGACTTATGCAGACATGAATGGCATATTCCAATACGCTTTCGATTTTTTTTGTAAGCAGCATTTACTTAGAGCAATTTATTTTCATAATTTAGATGGCCAGATTTCAACCATAATAAAGACTAAGCTTGTTTAAGTACATTGTCTTACTCATCTTCAGAAAGATCAGTCCCCACTGAATGTATCCTAGAAGACACAGAAATTAACTGACCAATTACACTGTACTATACTATTTAGATCTCGACTCATCACTTCAGGAGGTGTCCACCAAAACAGCTAAAATTGTTTACAGTTTTCTTGTATTAAGCAATGACAGTCAATGCTTAACTTGTGAAAACCAGGAAATACTCAATGTTAACAAACTTCTTAGGGAAGCATTTAAAACAAGTCCACACAGCGGCTGGCCACGTGCCCCTTCAATCTCTTGGCCACCTCAATCCACGGCACATTTGAGACGGGACATTCACTCAGTAAAATATATTCATACTTCCAGCTCAACATCGACAATGACTGCTTTGAATAGGTCATGTCACACACGTATGTGACATATACCTATAAAGCAATAACTAGCAAAGCAGACATCTGCCACCTATATCAGGAGAGCACAAGTACCACTTATACCAGTGAGTTTGTCAATTGCGTCTTGTGAACTTCTAACACAATATGCTGTAAATACAAGTATAACCACAGAAAAATGAGTTTTCTCCAGAGGAATTTAAAACAATACAGACATGCAGCAGTATAATCAAGCTGCAAGCTCCTAATACTGAAGAACTTTCACCTCAAAACACTTGAAAAAATGTTAATCACTAAAAAAATCCCTCTAAGCTAAACTAATAGTATCTTAAGATACTGTTTTGAGGCCCAAAATTCAAAAGGGTTCTAATCCAAAAGTAAACAAAGGATTACACCGGTACCTACAACAGCACATGAGCAGATTCTGAACAATACATGAGAGGTAAGCAGCTGATCAAGGAAGATACGAGACATCAATTTCTGAATTCACCAGAACCTAACCCACATCACCCAGACAAAGGATACCACAAACTCAAAGACCAGCAGAATCTCATCTTCCCTAGGAAGGAATTCTCACAACTTCTGCTGATTTGCCACTGATCTTCCTACCCTCGAGTGGAAAAGTAGACAACAGTAGAGTAGTACATTCCCAGATCTTTGGTGGCTTGCCTTTGCACACTACAGCACTGCACCAGACCTGAGGTTGTTGACTGCCTGCTTAGAAGACCTGATCGATACCCAAGACTTCCAAGATCAAGTTTCTCAGTTAAGTGCTATCAGAGTCCAGATTTTCAAAAAGCACATTAACCCAGATGACATTTACTGTTAGTCTTCAAGAATTGTTTCCCGCAAACATACTGGCTTCGACTGCTTTAGAATTAAGTACATCCAAAATCATGACCTCTGATGGGACATTTCATTTCCCAGCCAGCTCTGCACTTAGCACTTCAGAGTTCTGCCAGTGCTTCAAGGGAATCAGCAGCATCAGCAACAAGTACAAGGTGGCTGGCACTTCAAATCTGGCTACTGTGACTGCATTTAAAACTGTATAAAGCATCACAAAAAGTTCTGCAAACCCTTAGGCAAGGACAAGAAACCAATCTAGAACTCTTCTTCACAACACCTATTTTTGCCCCAGCCTTGGGTCTACAGATGGGGTACTTCTGGATGAACTTGCTATGAAAAAATTTACCTTTGACTGGACTCAGCACCAATGAGACGCTTTCAGATGCTGTAAGCACCTCACCCAAGGAGGTTCTAACGACATATTTGGAACAGAAGTTAAACAAAACTTCTTACAGTAGCAAGAAGTTACTTGCAAGACCCCTTGCTACTGAGTCAGTGAATTCTGAAAACATTGTTAAAACATACTTGCCTATTCCTGCAGCAATGACAGGCAAAGCCAAGTCATATGTATAGAGCAAATAAGACAGCATCAAAAAGTCTACGTAGCTTCGGTGACTGGGCAGCAGCACAACTGGATGCTCCTGAATGGCATGTTGCAACTAAAAGAAAAACAGCACAAACAATATTGCTCCAATATTTACAGACCGATTGTTGAAATTTGCAAATACAGACCTTCACATGGCTTAAGGCAAACAGCAACTTATTTGTTTGAGGGTAGTTTCCCTGTCCAAATACTCAATACCTTTTTCAGGATAGGAAATTTGGAGGAATAGTTTCTAGACTAGCAACTTGTGGTTCACAAGCATCACAGGACTCAAAAGTCAGGGCCACCTCATTTTGTAGTAGTATAATTCAAGTCCCTTTTGATGGGGATGGGAAACCAAATAGGGACTGTGAGGGTTGACACTGCTGTCTTCCAGAGAACGCACTGCACCCTCCAGAACAGTGATATCCTGCAAAGAAACAAAGGCACAACAGCTCCCCAGGGAACTGAGGCAGACTTAAAACATCTCCTGCCTCAGGATGCAGTGTTTCATCGCCAACCCACTCAGCCACATAACATTGGGTCTGCAGCCCCAATTGAGCTTATAAATTTAATATTGCATTTAGATCAGATAGAAAAACTCTCTCAGGGACTGACCTAACAGACTCAGTGACACGCGACTGCGTGTAGTCTTTACCAGAGGAAGCATTTGGAAAACATACAAAAAGTCCTGTAGACTGCCTCTAAAATACATATCATCTGTCTTTTCTCCCCCTTATTAAGAAACGCAGTAATAAACACAAGTGCAGTGTTTTTTTTAAAGGTGGGAATTTTTTTGTATTTGTTACCTGGAGTGAAGATTAAAGTCTTTGTCCAAGTGACTGTATGAAAATACAGAATCATAGAATCATTTCAGTTGGAAAAGACCTTTAAGATCATCAAGTCCAACTGTTAACCTCGCACTGCCAAGTCCACCACTAAACCATGTCAACCAGCACCGCATCTACAAGTCTTTTAAATACCTCCAGGGACAGAGACTCAGCCACTTCCCTGGGCAGCTTGTTCAGACGCTTGACAACACTTTTGGTGAAGGGTTATACCCTATTATACCTTATTTTTTTCTTTCTTCCCTCACCAGTACTCACTCTCTGCATTCCTTCTTCATTCACACAAACTCTCTGGAAAAGCCGTTTAAATATTTTGCTCAGAGTAAAGGCAAAAAATCTGACAGCTCCCAATTGCATACTGTGGCCCATCTCATCCAGGATTTCCATGGCTTCTTCTTGAATAATATCAGGTGATTCTCCCATTTCTTTTGCTAACTGAAGAGAAACAAAGCAAACAAAATAGCAGTCAGGTGTCATTGCCTTATCCTGGCCCATGCACACCATTCTTTGTGCCACAACAATTACAGCAGAACTACTGCAACAGTCAGAAAGATTTTATTTTATGTGACAGGCATGCATGTAATTATACAGAATGTTTGAAGCCAGCTAATAAAAAAGAAGGCCAAGTTAAAGCTGCTTAAAATCAAGAATGAGCTTAGATGTGAAAGGCATAGGGGAGGGAGTGCAACAATTTCTCCCCCCCTCAACACACCATCTGAATGTTTCAACCTGTAGCATCTTCAGAGGAGATTTAAGTCTGAAGAGCATTTCCTATATTATTGGTCTAAAGAAGGCTGTGTGCAATTTTCTTTGACTAGTAAAACAAAACCTGTGTTTGCAGAAATACTCACAACATACATTTTTGAAGTGTATTTGGGTTAGGTTTTAAGACTTGGCTGAAGAACCCCATCATGCTTGAATGTGTGTGTAACGTATTACTTTGGCGATGGCTGAGATGCATACAAAGCACTGTCCCTACCGACTTTGCATATCAATGATCTTTTTTCTGTTGCTGTGAACATTCCCTCTTGACGTTTCTTAAAACAGACTTAAATAATGGTAATCTCTTCTCTTTGATACTTTGAATTCAGAAATATTTAATTGAAAAGTTAAGTCCTTCACTGCTACGGAAAAAGAAGTCTGCCTTTCATGGTGGAGGAAAGAGGAGGAATAGCAGAAGAAAAAGCCTCCAAAACAGCACGGCTCTGTTTAGAGGCCAGCACTGCTTGCCTATGATTTTTATTTTGTGACATATGAGAAAATCCATCTCTTCCAATCTACTACTATATCTACTGGTTCAAGAGTGTTTTAATTAATGCATTATCCTTTACCCTACATATTTCTGCATGTAGCTATAACCAATTATTGATTGATTATAACCAATAAATCTCTTAGGAAGCCAAAAAAGTATTCTCTTTATTCACTATGGGAAGAGATACTTTTCTCCCTCACCAGTAAAAGGCTTACCACACAGTCGATCCTGTGTGAATTAAGCGCACATCCACTATCGAGCTAAACCCCAAAAGCATGAAAAAAAACCAAAAAACCAACACGTCACATGTAGCAAGCTAAAACAAACAAATGCACTTAATTTCACATACTGAACAATAGTAATCCCAGCAATTTGTTGCAAGAACAAATTCTAATAGGCCTGTGTAAAGCTGAGTAAACTCTACGCAGACCGGAGGCACGCTAATCCCAGACGGTTGGGCATACTGCCCAAGGTAGTCCCAGTTAGATACTTTCAGTAATCTCTAGTTCAAAATCAGGTTGCAAGGGCAGGCCTGTTAACCCCCTTCAAACACTTGGCGCCAGCTGGAAAAATATCCATCAAAATCATTTTCCATCAAAAAAGCCATCAAAAGAAAACGTCACACAAGTGTCTTTCTGCCAAACCCTCTGTAAAATATTTTAATTCAGTAAAGTTTTTAATGTTTCTAAAGTTGAAAGTTTTTTTTTCATTTTATTTCATACTGTTTAGCAATTCACAATGGCAACAGGACTGCTTTGTAGGACACGGTTTAGTTTGCTACATCGTAACAGGTTTTGATATATCATAGGTAACACAGACAATGAGAAAAAAAAAAATAAAAAGAAAAATTTTATGGTAGTCACTCACTTTGGCCTAATCAGCCTCTACTGGCCTGGAATTATTTTTCATGAATACTGAAAATAGTTGCTCTGCTAACTAACACACATTCTTATTTCACTCATTTCAACACTATGTAAAATATAAGTCAGTTTGATTATAAAATACTGTATTTATTACAAAGCAGTAACTGCCCTTCATCTTAAAACAAAAATAGGATTACATCTTAGACAGTGTTTCTAATTCAAAGAATTCTCCATGAAATTTAACTCTCATTTTAGGGTAAGCAGCATTTATGACTGATTTACAGGTACATTCGTAACGTACAAAATGCCTACAAGACACCCTCAAAGAACAAAAAAAGTCTACTAAGGAGGAGAGTACTTATGTCTTTCACAACACTGCTCTGGGGTGAGGACAGTGGAGGAGAAAGAGGAAGAAAAAAATATAAAGTCAAACACATTGGATAAGTTAGATGGGGAAGTGTCATGTATGCAGAATGAAAACACTCTTTCATGAATGAGCTGTCTAACAGCTTTAGTGGCAACTCAATGGTAAACCAGTATTTGGTTCTCCTGCCAAAGGGTATGACTCTCAAGTTACTGATTTATTGGACCAGCTTTCAAATTACAGCTATCGTGTTTTACAAGGTCAGCAATAATCTTTTTCCCCTGCTGCCACACAAAGCTTGCCTGGGTTCAATCCACCTCGTCTCACAGCTCAGTGTCCAGACTCACCTGCTTGATGACATATTGAACTTGCTCGGACTGGAGAACAGCATTTTTAATAGCATTTGGCTTGCAAGGTGAAAGCCCCTTGTAGATCACAGGAGTATAACATTTCATCGCGTATCTCAAGTCGCTGGACAATCGTCTTTCCTCCAAGATATCTTCAAACTCATCTCTTTTCTTTGACGTGAGCTCTTTCTGCTGGGAACATACCAATAAAGAATGAGACACCATCTCGAGCCATTCCGTGGTCTGCTTGGCTGCAGTACTGCAATAACGGCATACAATCCTTTTGCGATGCTTGGAGTTTCTTTTTAGCTTTCTACAGTGCTGCATTCCACACTGAGTGCGTGAACAAACACCACCTGCTTGGAACAACGCTGCAGATGGAAACTAAAAAGAAAAGGAAAAAAAACAAACCAACAAAACCCCAAACTCTTCCAACTGTATGGATCCCCAAATCACCCTGTGTCACATTACTTAATTCTGCCCAACAGGAAGAGGTTGGAAGAACATCTGGCCTTTGAAGTCTTGCCTCCAGTCTCTCCACAATTAATAGCTATTAACTAAAATACCTTTGATTCCAGCTCTCACAGCTGCATGAGGACAATGCCATGAAGGACAGTATGAAAACACAACCATCAAAATAAAAAAAAAACCTAACCAATCCTTGCTACTTTAAGTTGTGTCTGGGACCTTGGTGATTTGTGTTGGCTTTCACCAAGCTTGGACATAAAACACAGCCAGGCAGGAACAAATGAAAAAAAAACCCCATTATCAGCCACATGGAGGTCAAAATGCAATATGGTGCACAAGTAGCTAAAAAGAGAGCACGGCCTCTGAGCAACCAACACCACTGCTAAGCAGGAGAGCAAACAGTGCATCAAGAACTAATTGTAGATGCTGCAGAAATCTCAGTGACAAAACTCTTCTTCCCTGTGAGTCCACGGGCACTCCCTGCACTGGAGAGAGACATCTCCTATTATCTCCTATAACACCACAGCTCATATGAATGACCCCTCAGTCTTTGCAGAACTGAAATTGTGTTTCTACAAACTTGAAAACAGTAGCAATTTGCACTAGACAAGCAAGGCAACTCTGTGAAACACAAATATAGAAGTATTGGTTATGCTCAAGCACATTTATTAGAGCAAGATACCAAAAATCAAAATACTTAAGTCTTCAAGCACTACTCAAAGGGTAGTACAGACATCCTTTTCATTCATTTTGCCTCCTCTCCCAATATATAACCTGTGCAGAACTAGTCTGACAATGAAGGATAAAATATGTTGTTTCACAGGCTCTTAGAGTGGCCTTTCCCAGTGTTGACAGGAAAGCCTGCCCAGCAAATGCAGAGGAGAACACCAGGAACAGATAAGCGAAATGCCCAGCGGTGGCAGCCGGGTTTTCAGCCCTGGGAGAGGGAGTCAGGTTTCAGTGCCCGCTGGCCACAGCCACAGCAGCAACGCTGTCATCCCAGCTGACATTTCAAGTAAATAGAGTGCAAACATTTAGTTCCTGTCCCTTCATCAGGACAAGACAATTTGGCAAAACAAAACAAAAACCAAAAATCAAATCAGGAGTATCTCCACTTAACAACCACAAAATATCCTTAATCTCTATTGGAAGCTGATTTTTATATTACCAAAGAACACAAATCTGCTATGCAGTTTGACCTTCTCATATTCTTTTTCCCACAGAGTAGAGTCAAATTTGGATAACATCCTTCTACGACAGCAGTACTTAGTAGATATTCCAACTTTTCCTTCCACTACCACAGTTCAGAGAATTGTCCTACAATAACTGCAGAGTGAACTCTCCAGGGACTTTTAAAACAGTTCTATATAAGGTATTAAGGCCAGGTCCATATCCGCTTAAAAATTTTAGTTTTGGAGGGTGTTTTTTCCTGTACGGTTTAGCATTACAGTTGTCAATCTTTCTTCTTTCACAGCCACCAGCTAGTTGGTGTTTTGCAAGCACTGAGTAAGTTAAGAACTGTTAAGAAGACTGAAAACAGTCTGTATTAGCCATCTGTTGCCACTGACACCTTTTATCAACCCCTTTGATTAAAAATAAACCAGAAAAAAATAAAATCCCGTACGCTCTCTAATAGCAAAAAGACAGCTTAGAATAGCATCAGAAAATACTAGTTGGCTCCGAATATACCTACTTGGATCAGTACGCATCGAGTCATCGCTCAGAAAATCTCAGCAACGTTTTTGTCAATTACCAAAGTTTAAATCCTGCAACGTGCAACTACAGAAACCGGGACAGAGAAGCCCCGTGCTCAGCTCAGGTACCACCAGCTGTATCAGCAGTCAGAGCTCTGCAAAGGCCACCTCCGACTGAGAAGTCCCCTCTCTGCCACCGCGCCTCATTAGACCTCTGCAGGTCAGAGGTGCCACCGATTCCTCTCCATGGCAAGAGGTATTTTCACACCCTGTCCTGGAGCAGCGCCGAGGGAGCCAAAGCACACACTTCACTGGCCGCTGAAGAATAATGCTGCTGTTACAGATCACAGCCAAGCTGGACGGGGCTTTGAGCAACGACACTTGGGAGGGTATATTTAGCAAATACACTATTGGAAACCTCCACACCAGAAAATTCGGTTACGTGTGCTGTTACCACCACGATGGCAAAGTACAAAAGCGAGACAGCAGCAGCCTGGAACTCCCCTGCTGCCATACAACCTTTGAAAGCCATAAACCAAGGGTGCTCAGGATGTGCTCGGGATAGCAGTGCACTTCCGAGGAGATACAGAAATCTGGGCAACTCTGCCAAAAACAGGATCTGGTTTTCCCTTCTCTCCCCATCTCCAAATGAAAGCAACGAGCCGGGGGTCAGCATCCCACAGCCAAATCCGCTTATCCGAGGCTGGAAGTGTTCAAGGCCAGGCTGGACGGGGCTTTGAGCAACGTGCTCTAGTGAGAAGTGTCCCTGCCCATGGCAGGGGGGATGGAACTCCATGATTTTTAAGGTCTCTTCCAACTCTAACCATTCTATGATTCTATGGAAAAAACCCCAAGGTCAACAAAGCCATTCCCACCCGGTAACACAGCAAAACTCGCTGTAGCCGGTCTATCGACCTGCCCCCGCTGGGGCTCGGCAGGGGGTGAGGCCTCTCCCGAGCCCCGCAGATCGCCGCCCCCGCTTCCCCGGGGCCCCAAACCGGGGGGAGAGGGGGGACACACAGACACACAGAGGCGAGAGCTGCGGCAGGCGCCGTCACTCCGCTCCAGAGTGAACAGCACCACCGCGGTGGGGGGGGAGGCGGGCAGCCCCTTCCCTCACGGTACCGCGCCCTGTTATCACCCATCGTGTGTCTGTCTGTCTGTCTGTAT
>VXBW01004173.1:515677-557817 GCA_013400375.1 Thinocorus orbignyianus
TCCCCTCCGCCCCTGGCCCCTGGTGACGAGACGGGCTGGGCTCCCTGGGCACCGCACCATAGCTCGGTTCTTCGCAGCACAAGTAATTTTTTTCTTTTAAAAGCGGTTCCAGTGACTTGAGACGGAGCAGGTGTTGGATTGGGGTGCCCCTTCCTCGTGGCAGATAAAACCCCTCTGCATGTTTGAGGGGGTTTTGGCTATTTCTCTATTCTGCCACCAGAAATTGTGTGATGCCATCCGTAATTAACCCCTTCCCGTGACTAGTTTTGAGCCTCTTTTTAATTGGACTGCCTGCAAGTCTGTGATGTTTTGACCCTCAGATTGATGGCATCCAGCCCTACCAATTCCTGATTATTCAACAGGATCTTTTCTTAGGTAAAGAACAGCTGTATCATAATGGCAGCATTAGCTAGCAGAGCTGTAGTGTTTGGACAGTGATCAGGACTGTATCATACGCTGTGAGCTCCTGAGAAGGCTTGAAGACAGAAGAAAAAAAAAATCCTTTCTTATTTCCAGTACAAAGAAGAGACACTGGAAGTCTGGAGACTTATTCTCGTGCAATTAGGCAACTATTAAATTGTAATGCAAAAGCAGATGCTGGGAGATGCCAAGGTTCAGCGAAGCTTGAGCTGAAGAACTGGGGCTGCAGACAGGGGCAGAATGAAGTAGGAGTCAGGGCAGGACCTGAAGACTCTTTGGTTTGTTCTTTTTCTCAGAAGATCTCTGGATAAATATCCTGTACGTGAAGTAGGTATATCCTAACAGAGTAAGTTGATCTGCAGGTGGGACTGCTGATACAGCCAGAAGTCAATGAAGTGGAAAGCAAAGCCTCTCGGCTATTTCTCTGCCCAAGCGTTTTGCGTGCTGCTCTTTTCTTGTGAATGGATGTGGCTGTGAGAAGCCTGAGCTTTGTCCTCTTTGGCATCACAGCAGCACTTGGCTGTTCCCAAGCAGCGTGCATCTCGGAGGAGCGGTGTTGGGTGGTCCATGGGGGAAGGGCGTGACTGCATTACATCTTAGTCCTCTAGTTTGGTTTGTGGTTGCTGCATTCCCTTGTGCTGCCAAAAGCTGTAGCTGAGTTGCTTTGACAGAGAGGCCTGGATAGGCTTGGCTGGAAGCAGAGCTGCCTTCCACGCAGAGCAGAGGGTCCTTTGCTTACTAGTTGGTTTCCAGATTTTATAGCTTCTCTGCTTGTTTTCTCTGAGTTCTGTTTGTGGCTGTAAAGTCAGAAATCCAATTCTAAAATAAGCTCTGATGGGCCAACACATGACTGTCTTGAATTCAGGGACACTAACTGGTATCTTGGGGTTTGCTTGGAATTGGGAAATTCAAGAGTCTGGTCGAGCAGTTGATCGAATCCACAAGCTTCTGTGCTTTTTCCCATGTTTTTTTCTCTAAAAATTGCCCTAGATGTTTATTTTCACATATTTCTTACAACTGATTTTTTTTCTGCCTGAAGAGACTGGTGTTAGGCGTATTGGTAAGATGATCTAAAAATAACCTCTGTATGTGTGTGGTTGAAATGGACAATTTTATATAGAAGCTTTTGCAGAATTGAGAGGAGCTTAGGTTTGGATCTGGTGGATGCAGAAGGAAGCTCTGATGTGACACTGGGAGCTGAACCTGTGACTCAACATAGTTTAATGTTCTGAGAGTGAAAAGGAAATCCGTTAAAACAGAACCTGACTGCTTTTAATATATATGTAGAACTCCCACTGACTCCAAGGGGATAGTGCCCTTAAGAGCAAACAGGGAAAGACAAGATGATGCTGAACAGATCACAGTTTCTCTGTCTGTGCTGTCTGCCTCCATCAGCACGTTTGGGAGCTGGCAGAACATCCGTGCAGAGGTGGTTCAGCACATCCTCCCCAAAATCTAGAGTCAGACGCAATCTAAAATAACCCTGGGAGATTTATTACTGTTCTGAAGTGTCCTGTGTGGAACGTTCCCATAGCAAGCAGGCATGGAGCTTTCCCCTGGGGGTTTTGCACTTTGTCTTCTGAGGATAAGATCTGTCTCCGCTGGAAAGTTCCCTGCCAAACTAAGAACTGCTGATGGAAGGTCTCCATATAAAACACAGAGCAGAAATTATGTAATTTTCACTGATCTCTTTTTGAGCAAGTAGTCTCTTTAAACAGCGTTAGGTGGGATTTACCATATGCTGTCAGTGCTTCCTTTGGTTCCTCAGTTAAGCTGGATGGAGATATGCATTAATACATGTCCATGGGGTTGTGAATTAAGCTTGTTCTGCCTGTTGCCACCATCTATCGGTACGTGCGCTGTTACCACTGTGCACTCTGTCTCAGTCAACACGACTTAAAGTTCATGTCCTGTCCTGTGTTAGCAATTTGGTATGCATTTGGAAATGGAAATATACTTGATGCGTAGCCCACACGAGGCAGTTTTTCTCTTATGAAATGTAATTTATACTTGAAGGTGTGAAAATTAATTGCAGCTATCAATGCCTTACTGAATTATGAAACTCTTTGTAAGCCCTAGCAGATGATCCAGGTAAGAAAACACAGGACAAAGCTCTACATGCTGTGCTATAATGATACCCTATAAATTGTGTAAGATTATTCTACTAAGATCCTATAATATCCACATATTAGAAACGCCCTTGAGACGGTCTGTCTTAATAAATCCAGCTAATAAGGCTAGAAAAAGATGCTGCTGGAAAACTGTATACTCTTCCTTACAGCCCATTTTGCATTTCACTGCTTTCCAAAAAGCTATCACTATCAGCGTTTAAATTGGTGTTAATTGTTACGTTAATTCAAAATGTTTTATTTTGTTTATAGATGAAAATAGTGGATGAAGAGAAAAATACGAGCGAACAAGAATTTAACTTCGAAAAAGTGAGTCAGTGGGACCGAGCAAATCTCAGTATTTTTGTGCTTGGGAAAGCTATGGTGGGAGTGATGAGAAACACTTCTAGAAAATGCTACCTCATGAATGTGAGGATTTCCTAACAGGTAATTTTGGCTGTGCGCCATGCTGGAGGAGGAGCATGGTGGCTATTGTCAACTGCTCTGTGTCAAGAGAGGTGTGTTACACCCTCTGTGGCCTTTCTTTCTGATCTTTCAGTGAGAATTTTAAGAGGATGAGTGTCTGATAGCTCTGTAGAGTTACGTGAGTATCCAGGGTGGGGTGTATAGCACAGCTCTTTCAGGCCCACAGTGTTAGTCTTGGATTTCTGGTCTCATGTTGGCATATTGGCATCTGTTTTTAAAACAGCAGATTACTTTTTTCCTTTTGTCCTTTCTGTTCTCATCATTTTTATATAGAGGAGTTCCATCACATGAGTTGGTTTATGTGAAATTAAGAGAATTGAAAACTGTCTCTGCGACAGTCTCACCATCGAGAGATGAGATTGACAGCGGTTAACTGTTCTGCTGTATGGCTCCAAACTCACTCACTTTTATTTTATAGCGTGCTGATTTCAGGTATTAGGCAGGGTTTCTTTGGGAGTATGACTTTTTTGTGGTCTGTCAAGCATTATTTTACAACAGGCTGGACAAATTATGAAACGCTTTCAGTTTTCTGTAATGTTTTAGGCTCGTTTGGAGGTGCACAAGTTTGGAATCACTGGCTACAAGAAGCAGGAGCAACGCATGTGGGAACAGGAGCGTGCTATCATGCTGGGAGCCAAGGTACTTGTGGTGTGGTTTGAGCAGGGTTGTCTCCCAGCTGTTACAGCGCAGGAAGGTGGTAGAAAACACTGGGAGGCTTTGACACAAGATCCCTCACCCTGATCACTCTCCCACTTCATCCTTACTTTCACATTTTCTATTCTGTCTTGACTATTTTCTGTAGACATCTGGAAAATCAGTATGGTTCTGTTATCAGAGATGTTGTTTAGGTGATTTACGATTGATTGGGGTAGTAAACATTTATTAATTTTTAATCAGGCTATTCAGAACTAAATTGTTGGAGGGAGGGGCTTACTTTTTAAAGCTTTGCTCTCCCAGTGCATTAAAGATGGAGAAAGCTATGCACTTTTATTTATCATCAGTACTGTGTAAAGACAAAAATTATTTCCTAGGTCTTTTTTGGGTGATGGGGAGGTTTTTCTTTACACATAGATTAGTGTGTATGTGAAAACCTTGTAGGACTGATAATCGAGCATGAACATCCCTTTTTACTGTCTCCACCACAAAAGATACTGTTCCTGTGTCTGCCTCACATCCCTTAAGTCCCTTCCTCTCACTCAAAAGGAAATAAACTATTTCTACTGTTTCTCCACCATCACCTGAAAAATATTTTCTGTGCAAGTGTGTACTTTTTGAATTTATGTGATAATTTAATCAGAGGTATCCCTCCAATCTTTATTGCAGCCCCCCAAAAAGGAACACATGAACTACAAGACTTACCAAAAGAAAATGAAAGAGCAAAAAGCAGCAAAGGATGATGATAAGGAAAAGGTCTGTGTGAAATTTTCTCTATATAAAGACAGCATGTAAGAGCTAGCCCAGGAGCCTGTCAGATAATGCCTCGGGCGCAGGAGGAGTGCCTGAGCTCGACACCTGCTGCTCCCTATGGAGAGGCTTCCTGACTCCAGCAGGACTAATATCATCAGTAAAAGCTGGTTGCATGCAGTGTGAAGGGCACAGAGTTAGGCTTGGTTTGTGGTAGATTTCACTGCCTCATCCTTTGAGGCCAGTAGACTGATGACACAAAATTGGCAGTTGGTTTTTTTGTGTTTTTTTTAACTTGCCTCTTAAGGGGAAAAAAGCCCAACTTCCAATTAAAGCTTGTTGCATGTTGTCTAACCACAGAGAGCCAGATCTTCAGCTGGTTTTGTATCAGCACAATTCCATCTAGGATGTTGCTATTTAAAGCAGGGCTGAGGTTTCTGTTGCATTCATCCTCTAGCACGGCCCATCTGGCTCCAAGCCTGTTCCCTGCGACCGTGGAGCTTTCACATGTAGGTGGGAGCCGGCTGCAGGGCGGGTAATTGCTCTGTCAGCCTGTTTCCTGCCACCCCCTTTCGCAGGGGACCTACCTCTTCTTCTCCTCCTCTATCAGATGGCTCAAAGTACGTCTGCTGCACGCTCAGAGGCAGGCAAACCCTGTCATTTGACACTCAACCAGGCAACTTGGCACAGCTGCTTGGTAGTAGGTCCATCTTTTGACCCAAGGGTCTGTCACATGCCCAAGAGGCAAACCTTCCTCCTCGTGGAGCTGGATTCATGCCTTCTCACGTGGCAGGGGCAGCGCGTTGGTCATGGGAAGCCTCTGCATTCCATAAGATGACAGGAACGGCTCTAGGTGCTCCCAGCAGCACCTCTGTAATGTGTTGCATCACTTGGCCTGTCAGAAGGTCTCACAACCTGCTTTAAATGCCTGCTGCTCCGTGAGGCAAAGGCTACTGCATGTTTTGTGTGCAGATGATTGTTTAGCTGAGATGCTCTGTTCCTTTTCCATTAAAATATCTATCTTTAAAAACAGGAACATAAAGGTGACTCTCTTAAGAAGAAGAAGAAAGAACAGAAGGAAAGGTGAGCTATTTTTAACATGGTTAAAATTTACTTGCTTTTTTATAACCTCTCCAATGTATTTCCTTTGCGTAACTTGCGTAATGCACAGTCTTATGCCAGAAGTCATCCAGATCACAGTGGAAGGAACTTCTCCAGCTGTAGAAGAAGTTATAGTTACAAAATGGTGACCTTGCTCAGTGTGTAGCAGTTTCAGAGCCCTTAGTTACACAGCTTAACTGACAATGTGTTGGTTGTGCCCTGACATGTCTAAGACTGCAGCTGGAGCGGGTGTACCCGGGATATGTCACTCGTTCGTAGCCCTGAGAAATAATCTCTGCAAAATACAAGCTACAGTATACAGAGGCTTGTAAGGTGAAGTGACATTCTTAATTGTACTGTGGCAGGTTCACTGAAATGTACTTTTATCTTTTTTCTATGTCTAAAAGTCTTTCTTTTTGAACTTTTTTTAAAACATTAATTCATTCTGTAATGTGCTGTAAATTTTGAATAGCTGTGCAGGTCACAAATGTTCTGAGGTCATTACCTGCCATCGTTTGATATTCTATAATACCAAATACTGATTGCATAAATAGGCAACATTTTCCACCATATTGAGCATTTTCACAAGTTTCTGGTGTTTCCCTTAATTCTTTTTGTTGTTTTTTTTACCCCTTCCTATTTCAGGAAGGCCAAAAGGAAGAAATCAGTGCCTAGCATTTGGCCTGCAGGACAAGTTGGAAAGTTCAGAGATGGGACCTTGATTCTGCAAAGATATGACATAAAGAAAATTAAGTCATCTAAAGTTATCAAATGAACTTCTGATACAGAGTGAAAGGGACAGTACGTCTGAGACAGAATTCACGTTGCCACTAACACAGACTTATGGAGCCACTCACCCTCCAACCATGTCCTGTTTTTTTTTTACCTTATTTGTTGTTGCAGAATTTCCTATCTTCCATTCTTCCTTGAGAAGAATATGAGAATTTACCAT
Source organism: Thinocorus orbignyianus (assembly GCA_013400375.1). Lineage (NCBI taxonomy): Eukaryota > Metazoa > Chordata > Aves > Ciconiiformes > Thinocoridae > Thinocorus > Thinocorus orbignyianus. The sequence goes on from VXBW01004173.1 coordinate 522,149, forward strand.
TTTATAAATAAAATAAAAAGACTTTTTATTAAGAAGGTTACACAGTCTTTTTTTTAATTAGTTAATGTGTGCTAAAGAAAGCATTTAACTTTCTAGAATCAGCTTATTGTCTAGAAGTAAAATATTAATATAATCCATTAATTAATGGATTTAAATATATACTACTCTGCTTTCATCTGGAAGGAATATCGAAAAAGCAGTATGTTACTTGCTGTGAACCTGAAGTAAGTACTCTCAGACACTTAGCAGGTGTCCATCTGGTTGTGTATCTACGTGAATTGTTAGTGGATGGTGGGACTGCACAACAAACAGGTTTAATGTCCAGCAACACATCGTAAGGTTTCAAAATTATCTCCTTTGGAATGACCATAAGATTTTCTGAAGTTTTCTCCCAGGTAAGATATAATGTGTGTATCTGTGCAGAGATCTCCAAATAAGAACCATTTCAAATGGTGTTTTGGTGGGTTTGGTTTTTTTTAAAAATAACAACAAACCCAAAACCATGTAAGACTTGAGACCTGACCCAAAATGAGGCATAAGATACCCACTAACTACATGATTAACTCATGTTTATTTTGATCAGTGTTCCCATGCCTCATAAGGCTTTTCTATGAAATCTTTGTCAAAACTGAGGTTTTGGCACTGTTTGGATTTCAGTGATTTGCTTTTGCTGAAAGAATGATTTTGTCTTCGTTAGTTAATTTTTTTTGAAGTTTGTGTTTGCCTTAGAAATGGCAATTGTTAGTAACCTTCCAAAATGCCATCTCTCTTCTCCCTCAAGCTAAAGGAACATAAATATTTTAGGGAGAGGCTAAAATAAGGCTAATTGTTAAAAGACAGAGAAAAACCTTCACACTGTGCTGTTTATATCTGGAGCTTGTTTGAACAGCTCTGGCAGTGAAGCAGGTACATACAAGAAGGAAAACAGCCCTTATTGGGGAAACGTCCCCTAGGTGTGTTGGTGAAATCGAGTGTACCCCTGTGGGCCGCCACCTGAGAGCCTGAACAAGGTGCTCTCTAACCCTGAGCAAGTGGTGAGGTTGGAGGAGGACCAGCAGCATGGTCCTCTGCCCAGACAGCAGCATCAGAGGTGGCTCCCTTCTTAGAATCAGAAAGTGTTCTGGAGTAGGGAGAGCCACACCACAGAAAAGGATGCTTTCTCACATGCTCCTTTCCCTCTACCATGCACCTGACTTTCAAGTCCTGGAGAAGTGCCCTGCCAGCTCAGAGAGAATTGAGAGGAGGGAGAGAGCCCTGAGGGGATGGAGCTGGGTAAGAGGCGGAAGGGTGTTTCTGGAGCCACGTGGGAAGAAGAGAGGTGCACAGAGGTGAGTTACTAAATACTGTTATCACATTTCATAATTGCGTAATTCGGTTTCTTATTGAGTATTAGTTGCAGATTCGAACTGGAATTAATCCTACCTAGTTACTGAATGTGGAGACTTAGAGAAACATCAAATCACGATTGCATGAGAAGGTGTAATCGCTAAGCAGGATTGAGTATGGAGCATCGAAACTTGCTGAGGCAACAGATGGGCTTTGGATGTTGTGGCGTAACCTGTATTTTTTAATTCCTTGTTAATCCTTGAGCTTGGTTTTTCAATGCTCGCTTCCAGATGAAGTTTTGTTCAGCTGGTTTTGGGTATAGTGAGTTGTGGGAGTTTATGCCCTCAAGCAGCTTTGGTCATTTAAAGGGTTCACTTTCCACCTCTGCAGTTCCCAAAAGCTATTTAGGAATGAAACTTGGTCAGAATGGAATATCTAATTTTTGCAGTCCTGGTCTCAAGCTTGTAAGCTCTGTTAAAGAAAAGTTGACAAAAACTCGGTTCTTAAAATAAAAAGTTGCCAACTGAAATGCCAAGCTGACTGACAGTGGGACATGAAAGCTTGGGGGGGAGCGGGGGGAGAAAAGCTTGTTTAAAATTTTGCATTTTCTCACTCATTTAACGTAGATGCCTATGCATTATGAAAGGCTTCTGTTATATGGTGATAGGTTGCATCCTTGTAGGATGCTGTTCTTGGTTAAACACGGTGCCTTCAGTCTTGTGCTTCTCTGGACTAGTGTGGGTTATTAAGAACATGGAAGCGTGTGTTCAGGCAGTGAGCTGTGTTGCTTTTGGAACATGTGTTTGAATACATGAAAGCTAGTGTTGACTAAACAACTAACTGATTGATGATGGGCAAGGGGAAGCAGGGACCATCTTATTTTGCCCTGTAACCTGCAGTCAAATAGAGGAATGAGGCATAAAGGAAGAACGCAAAGATTCCTCATCTGCTCTCTTCCCTGTGCTGCTTCCTGTGACAGTTAGCTTTATTCCCATTTCCCTGTATGCTAAATCCACTGTAATTATCCTTCGTCCCAGTCAAACCCTTTGCAATGAAGGAGCTGACACCAAGTTGTCATCTCTTGTAGGGGGAGGAAAAAAAGGCCATGATGGATGGTGTCTCCACACTCTTGTCTGTATTTACTCCCAGTTGTTTTGGCTGGGTTTCTGTTTCTTACCCCAGCACTGCCATTAGTGTATCATCATGCTTTATTCTGCTTTAGTAACAGATGTTTAGGAAGATCTTGTAGCTTCAATGAGCCTTTTTACAAGGGCTGAGTGTGTTGCCTCTGTAGCATTGCTCAGTTCCTCACAAGGCATCTGCTTGATAGACCTCTGCAGCTCCAAGATTGTATGTCATTTTAAACCAGCTGTCATGGTTTGGGCATCCTCAGACCAGGACATCATAGAATCATAGTTTTGTCTTTCCTGCCCAGACAAGCTTCCCACCTTCCCAGTCTGACTTTGACACTTACCTGAAGGCCTCACCAGTGGGATCCTACTGGTGTCACAGTCAGTTCCAGACTCTGCTTTCTCCCGTGTCAAAAATCTCTGGAGATTGGGAAATCACTGAAAGTGTTTAAGGTGAGTTGGAACTAAATAACACATTCCCAGGTCCTCTATAACCAGCATAAGACAGAGTTAATGGAGTGGGGCTGAGAAAGGGATGTGTTTCGTGCCACTGAACCCAGGGTATGTCTGAAGTTGAGGGACAGATGGTTGCTTTGACAGAAGACTCCTTCTCCAGCTACTGGAATATTCTTGATTATGGTAACAAAGCGGTTATCAGCAGCTAGAATTAGGTGTGCATTCTGCACAAGTGCCTCTCATACATCATGACATAATGATTTTTTGTAATAATAAATAGGATACCGATGAATAAATAGGATACTGATGCTGAATTTGTTGGCAATGTTTTAAGAATTTATTTAGAAACTGTAAAACAGCATAAACTCATATGTCAGGTTTTCCAAAAGGGTAAGAATAATACACAAAGTTTTAGTTGGACCAAAAGACAAAAAGCAGTTTGTTTCCAATTCAAAAAATACAAACGTTTGCTACAGGTACAAAATTATAAAAAGTTTCTATTTTCCTCTTGATCTGGTGATAGACACATAACAGCAGAGATGTATATTTCACCAGCTCCAAATTCATATAAGCTATGGGAAATTATGGTAAAGAAAAAAACGTCATGGTTAAGAAGAAAACACAGAAAAAACTTCTCGTCTGTCATTTAACCAGAAGTGAACACTGTTATCTTATTCCTTTGCACTTTTTGGGTTGCCAACATTTAAATTAGTGTTATTCATGCTTCATATAACAATCAGAAATAACAGCAGGTTTACCTCATGCATTTATTTTTAATATTCATCACATAAAGTCTTCTCTCCATGCTACCTAGACAGGTTAGTGTTTTTATTGACAACATTTAAGGGAGGTGAAGGATGAAGGAATGCAGTCAGGATCCAGGAGTGTTTCTATCTACTGTTTCACAAGAAAATGTTAGAAATCCTCTCAAGTAGCCTAAAAAATATTTTTGTAACTAATTCTGCTTGGGTCTGTTTGCAATAACAACTGTAACAAAAGGTCACTTAAGAGAAGGGGAAAATGCTGCCGAGTGTTTTTGTCGGTAAAACGCATGCCTGCCTCCTGTATTGTGCAAAGATGCAGGAGCCCTGTGTATCTACTCTCTGTGGCTTGCATATGGGCTTCTGCACGTGAGAAGACCAAGCGCGTCTTATTTGTGACGGATTTGTGCTTCAGGCTGCCGCGCCAGCCAGTTGTGCATGAGTGTGTGTGTGTGCAGCATTCGGTAGTGCTGGGCAGAGGAATTGCCAAAAATGTTGTCAATAAAAACTAGAAGCAGCTCGCTTTTTTAAAAATATAAAATAAAAAATATAGTAATAAAAAAAAAAAAAAAAAAGACTCTCCATCTTTGTTTGGTAATTTTCTGTGACAAGTGCCCTTTACCTTTGGAATGTGGTTGATTTGTTACCATAACCTGTTGAAGGACTTCCAAAGTTGATCTAGCCAAGATGCTCAGGGTTTTCATATTACCTTTCCTGGTTCAAAGCTGAATTCTGGACTTTGCTTTTTAAGCAGAATACTGCAAAGCTGATAAAGCCTGAGGTTGGGACTAACAACTCTCTTTCCTCCTCTTTCAGTTTGTGAGCAAATGATGTACTAGGTAGCACCGGAAAGCTGCTGCTACCAGGTTGTTAGTACTTTGCATTCCTTCTCACAGGAACAGATAATCTGAATTGTGATCCAAAAAATGCCCTACCTCTTGTTGGCAGTCGCAAACACAGCATCTTTCATATGGTGGTAGCAGCAGCTCCCTTATCTTTTCTAAGAAATATTATTATGTAAGAAAAAGGAAAACAATCTGCATCTCACATTCCTTCTTGCTCTAGAACAACTCAGAAACTAGAGTATTGGGTGCTCTCTCCCATCTTTACTAACTATGTTTCGGAAAAATGAAAAACAAACCAACAAAAACCCCCTTACACAGCACTATGACAGACCTCTATCACCAGCCAAGAACAAACTACAGCAATACACTATCATGACATTATTTACAACACGATGGAACATTATGCATATAATAAATTCCATTTAATACTTTTCCTCTTAAACTCTGATATATGTAAGCTCATGCCTTTTTTTATTTATTTTGTTCAGTCCAATATATTTTCCTCTATGTATCTTAACTGCATAGGCAAGTATGGGAGGTTATAATGCTGTTCTTCTGTCTTTTCTATGTTATTAGAAGCCAAATTGCTTTCCTGATTCGTGGTACATCACAGTATGCTACTGTACTCACTGGCTTTTATTTCATAGCACATACCTTTCCACAGCAGAAGTAGTAAGGGATTGTCAGCTAGGCCTGTGCTCGTATTAAGTCTTAGTAAGAGGTCTTCTTGTGAGCTCTTTGAGTTGATGAGGGGAAAAAAAGGGAGTGGAACTTGTGTGGTGTTGCACACCTTGGGAAGTGTAGCAGTGCTCCTGGTGACACACATCTGTTTGGTCCCGCTAAACTTAATGGAAATTCATAAAGGAAAGAGCCAGGAAGAAGGTTCACAAAGGATAAGGTTGGGGTTCAAGAGTCCCTTGTTGCTCTGCAGAGCAAAGTTTCCTTGCTGTATTTATTTAGCAGCTGTGCAGATGCTTCAAATTGACATATGCAGAAGTCAAGCTTTCTTATGTTTATTAGAGGAAGGGTAGGGGTTTTTCAAACATCAAATCAATATGCAGCTACCTTGTGTGGACTCCGCACCATAGCAGATGAGATTAATCATGGTGCTTAGCTCCCCTTCCTGGCCTCTAGGAGCAGAAGAGTCCCACGAAAGGTAGCTCTCAGTGGGTCCAGGTGCTAGAGAAGCTTGGAGTTCCAGAGAGCAGCACCAATATCCCAAGGAATCAAAAGGATGTAAGAGACATCCAAAGTGGTCCCCTTTGGTATCTATGCTACTCTTCAGCTCCCTGGATTCTCCCCAGGCAGTCAGCAACATGGCTTCTGCAAGGACCAAACTACTAAAGGCTGGCTCCTTCCTAAAGAAGGGATGTGGAGGAAACAAAAAGCGGCATAAGAGATGCTGTAGATGAAGAACGTGTGAACTGCATGAGAAACAAACTACCTCCAGCCCAAGCAGAGAGGTGGAAGTGTCCCACTTCTCTCCACCTGATGCTGTTCTCCAAAGGGAAATTTGTGCTCTGCCTATGTTTAGATGGCTACTGCCATCTAGATGCTCTGCATAAATATTCACATGTGGAGTAATTAGTTTCCTAGCATAATTCTAACTACGTAAGTGTTATTTCTATTAAAAACTACCAAACTGTGTCCAGCTTGAAGGCACAAGACACTCTATTGGGGTAACTTGATTTATTGCTATGAGCCATGCCAAGTCCAAGTCCTTGAACGTGTACACAACTAACACACACATCTGCTTGGTTTAGGTTTAGACCTAGGCTACATTAGACTTAGAAATGCAGAATACTTACTTCTAACTGTATTCCTTTTATTTTATTTGCATCTCTGCTGGATTAAAAGGAGACTGGAATGGTAGCTAGTCTGTACCCTACTTTTATGAATGTTAGAATGTGTAGAGGATAACAAACAAGCTTCTTTACAGCTCTGAAGCTTGGCATTACCAACTGTCCATATTTCCATTGGAAATTATTAACCTGTATCACTCACTGTTTTCTCCCCAAAGTATAACACACCAGGAACCGATACCAAAGCAACTATGAAAACCGAAATTAAATACTGCAAACACTTCTAAAACCCATACAGAACCCATCAATTTTAAACATCTGGCAATGGTTGAAGATTGGAAAGATGTAAATTCATTTGAGCTTCCTTCACAGAGGTTGGGAGTAAAGACAAAGGTTCAGTCCCAAAACAAACAATATTCTTTTGTTTTTGATAGGAAAGTGGAGTGCCTTCTGTATTAAAATTACCATGGGATGTTTCCCAATACAAAAAACTATGTGCAACTTATGTACAGTATTCCCGTACACTGCTCTGACTGGCAATACTCAAGGCCAATGCTACGATTAGAACTGTTAGGTTTGTAGAAGACAGCTTTACAAAGAGCACACTCAAGAGGAAATTTGGGGTCTGGTAGCGTTCTAGATGAGGTAGGTTAAACCAGACCCGCTCATTAGAAAATCCTGCACAAATTCATACAGTACTAAATGAACCCAAAAATTATAACACAGTTGGTCTCTGCTATTCTTTAAGAAACCAAAATGAGCATAGCACAGTTATTTCCATGTCTACAAGTTTACTAATACAATCCATTCCAGACTTTGAAGAAACTACCGTTGTTTTCCCACTTAAAAGCTTACATTATTTTTTCCTGTCATCAGTTTTGTTTCCTGTTTCAGTTTTGACATCACTGAAGGTGCACAGCTGCTCGGCAGGAGAGGTGGGCTACAGGATGCTTGATGGCAGACTGCTTCTTGTCTGTGCAATAGGCCAGGACACTTTCCTTCTGGGCTGCCTCCCCCTCCCCACAGCGGCTGTGAAGTGGGATGACCCCTGGGAGGCTCCTGGCTGCTCTGCCACAGGGAAACATTGCCATCACTCAGCACGACCTGAGTGATGTGGTCTGGCCAGGGAGCAAAAGTGGACCTGCAGCAGAATGCTTGGGGGCTAGCAGGCTGCCCAAAGGCAGGCCTGGGGCCATTTGTCCTGTGGCTGTAGTCTAACGCAAGGCAGTAAGCTGGATTTTGGTTAGAATATTTGTTTTCAGGTTTTATAATTAGACGTCTGATAACAGTATGTGTGTGTGTATATACATATGCTTGGAAAGGAAAATTTGTATAAGCAGCAGGATTTAAATAAGAGAAATGGTACATTGATGGGATTTAAGAGTTTATGCTTTTCTTGTTTGATAGCACCACATTTACGTAGGATTAGAGTGACAGTCGGAGATGTCACGGACTTAGGCAGTCTGCTGCATCTTGTCCTTACACATCACTGCTATACACACACACAGTCGCATATGTTAACTGCATTCAGAATAAATGAAGCACAAACACAAATAAATGTGTTTTCTGACAACAGCACGCAGGTGGCAGTGCCGCCATTGTGGGAAAAGTTGCATGTCAGTCACACTCCAGTTGTCACATGCAGCTCATACAATGGCTGGTTGTTTTTGTGGGAGATGCCAGACACAGGTAAGTCTTGCAAGAGATTTTTAGAATCACAGAATGGTTTGGGTTGGAAGGGACCTTAAACATCATCTGGTTTCAGCCCCCTTCCATGGGCAGGGACACCTCCCACTAGAGCAGGTTGCTCAAAGCCCCATCCAGCCTGGCCTTGAACACTTCCAAGGATGGGGCATCCACAACTTCTCCGGGCAACCTGTTCCAGTGCCTCACCACCCCCACAGGAAAGCATTTCTTCCTGATAATCTAAACTAAACCTCCCTTCTTTCAGTTTTATGTCCAATCCAGAAAAATTCTTAGGGACAGATTTCACACGTGCTATGAGCATTTCTCGCTCAAGTGCTTCATTAGGATCAAGACATTAATTAGCTCACACTAATCTAATACAAAATTAAGGCTTCTGATCTCAAAGCTACATTAGAACTACAGCTGTCTGGGGCTTATCAGGATCAAGGCTGGAAAGCAGCATTTCTCTACATAAGATACTTTGCACGTGCTGTGCCATAGTTAAATAAATCTTATCAATTCAATTCAAAGGGATCTCCCCAGCACCATTTTTCAAGAGTCTTCTGGATGAGTTTCCACAATCACACCAAATACCGAAATGTATCAAGGATATTTTTCTCTGAATTTTTCATATCTGAATGCTGCATATATCATGGTGTTAGCAACTATACATGGCAGTGTTTGGAAATCAACCGTATTCTCACTGAAGATAACGAAATAAATTGTGCCACTGAAATCTAGGGGAATATTACCCCATAGCTTTCTGCAGTCTAAAGCCAGAAGGAGTAGTTAATGGCCATTTGAGCCCCTGAATGTAATGGGCAACCAGGAATTCTTGAGTTCACAGCCTCCACTTCAGCTGGCAAAACATATGCCTTCTTGATTTAAAGACTTCAGGTGACAAGGGAATCCAGTTCATCTACTGGTAAATTGCTCCAACAATCGATGTCCCTCAGTCTCAGTCTTACCGTTTTTTTCCAGCATCCCTAACATCTTTTAAGCGCAAGTCCAGCCATGACAGAGAAAATACACTCATTTAGCTTTTGCCTTATAAACACACGTGTGTGTGCGTGCATATGCATGTGCATGTGTGTGTACATACGTATGCAATGCAGTGTAGATATGTTCAGGTACTCATCTGCAATGAAGTGCCAGTTCAGTGGGTGTGCTTGCTATGGCTGTTAAATTAAAAGTGGAGTGGGCTCGCTGTCACCAGTAGATTATTCAGTGGGCAACATGCTGTACAATGTTTTAAGTCAGGGAAGAGAATGTTTTTATGCTGTCTTACTGAAAAATGCCAAATCAGACTGAGAAAGCTTACAGAATCCAGCACAGGGTCGGGCAGGGGCTTTCATTAGTTGTTGGGCAACTTAGGCTGTTTTACACATTGTGGCACCTCCAATCCCGTTTGCAAGGTCACCTGCACAAAGAAGAAATAACACGTAGATTCAAAACTCGGACGTCCTCAGCAGAAAGCATTCATGAAGGCCAAGAGCAAGTAAATGACAGGGGAAGGGCTGTGGGACTTCAGGTACAGGTTTAAGTCATCAAGAATACTAATGGAGATGATATTCAGCCTCTGAAATAAAGAAGTCTCCTACCCCCTTCCCTCCTGAAGACCTTAGGGGTCTAAAAAGTAGGTGTTCATATCTCTTCCCAAATCCAGTCACCAGGTCCTCAGCAGTGCTGCTTGCTAGACACAAGGTGTATGGTGTCTTTGTGTGAGGGACCCCAAGGGCTTCAGGACAGGCATCATGCAGTGGAGCCCATGGACTAAACATAAGTAAATCCTTTTATCTTTGCTGTACTGGAAGGACAGAGCACAGGACATTTTAGTGCTCCTTCTATAACCTGACATCTCTACAAGGTTCCCACATAGATACACCAGAGCAGCATTCAACAGCAAACATAAGCCTAGTCTCAGAGTTTCCCTCTGCCTTAACTCAGCTGTAGTATGAAACATAAGCCAGGTACTTCAAGGGTGTAGGTACCTAAAACTGAAGGTAGGTTGTGAGTAAAAATTTGTGTTGAATATAGCAATGAGGTTCCCAGAGAAGTGTCAGTGTCTTCCATGTTGGTGCATCGAATACAATGAAGCTCTGAAACCTTCTTGAAAGATCTGGATGGCACCAGTAACAAACTCTAAATGTTCATGTCATGCTCAAGGCCATGCGAGGTTCCTGGTTTCAGTTTGAGTGTTTTAAATGATGAGTGTTCCACCCTGGCTGCATTGGTCCTGCCTGACCTAAGCTGACCTCCTTCAGTCCTCAGGCTCCTGGGTGTTTTGCCTTACACTATGTCCTGACCGTATGCAGTGGTCTTGAAGTCAAAATGTATTATATTAAAAGATGATTCATCCAAGAGGAGATTTGCTTGAGAACAAAGAGGAATCTCCAAAATTCAGAAAGAGTGGAATCACATGTTGACTGGGTCTTCTTTGTTGCACTAATTCTTGACCTACATTGTCTTTGCTCTCCTTACCACTGGGCTGCTTATGTTTCTGTCTCTTGCCAATGTTAACAACCTCCAAACATAAGATATAAGAGGAATTAAGATACTCATGTTGGGTTTTTTTTTGTCAAACTGGCAGAGTAAGCCTTAGCAGCGCTGCTTTCCAAGTGGAGCGTTGCATCAAAATAAGCATAGGAGTTGGTGTGTGTAGGTACTTCTACTTGTTTTTAGAACATTACTCCTCACATCTATGAGGCGAGGCAGAAGGTCACATGCAGTTTTCCACCTATGTGTTAGTCTGAAAAGGAAAGAGCCCTTATCCATACTGACTACCTACAGATGACATTATCGGTCTCAACAGCAATGGCCAGTAGCATGTATACTCCTTTAGAGGAGAAGGGTAAGCAGGACTGAGCTGCAGAAGACTTACCTGGACATTTCGATTGAGGCTCAATGCAGGCATGAAGACACCCTCAATGTTTTCAAATGCTGGAGGCCCTTGCTGCTGCCCATTTATGTAAAACGTCAGGTTGTGCTTGTTCAGATCCAGGAGAACACCAATGGTGGCACCTTTAGAAACTCCTCCTTCAGTCCTAAGGTACAAAAGGACTACATTGTTGGTGAAGGCAGAGCACTACCCTGCTGCTGCTCTCTCGAGGACAAAGCAGTCTTACTAAACAAAGTCGGAGTAGAGCAGCACGGTGAAACGGTTGTCCCCATGGCACTTGGCAATGTTTGGTCCAACACCTCTCTCTGAAGTGTATGTACCACATTCGCGGGAATTTAACTGGGGGATCCTAAAGAGAAATTAAGTACATCTCTCCTCCAGCAGTAATCTAGGAATTGAAAAGGGGGTCCAGAGCTAACAGGTCCCCTAAACTGTTGAGAGACAGGGCGGTGAGCAGGCCAGGTCAGTACTGAGAGCACGGGACAGGAGTCCTGGAAACATGGCTCCTCAGAGCATCCCTCCTATAGTGGAGTGATGCAAAGCAAGGAATGAAAAAGCAGAAAACTGCTTTCCTAGGTGCTCATTTCTAACCACCATGCCTGCTAACAGCTCAAGACTTAGACTTTCAGTTCAAGTAACCACCTTGGCATCCCCTAAGGGGATTCAGCTTTCCAGAGACCAAGGAAGGTACAACAGATACCAGAGATACTTGAAGAGGAGGGGAAGGGGTGGCTGCTTAGGGTTAAGCATAGCTCCCCGACTGATGCAGTGCTCAGCTATAGGACTGGGAGCTGTTTCAAGTGTGTGGGCACAATTATCAATACCAGCGATAATTGGTTGTGTCAGCAGCAGCTGCTGAGAGCTACCACGGTACCGGGGCTTGCCAGGACAAACTCGGCCAGCCATTACACGCTTCAGCAGTTTGACATTAACGCACTTTGATTTGAGGGTTAGTCAAACCCAGTATTACTTTAAAGAGTGCCGAGCAAAAATACCTACTAGATTTGCAGATTGGCCACAGGCACTGCTACCCTGCTAATATTGTGGGGGCTCTGCAATGGATTTACAGCCTGACACAATTTGTTCAGGGTAAATCAGATTTCAAGTAATTTGCAGTAGGAAAGGAAGCAGCTGTCTTTTGTCCCACGCACTCCCCTTAGGCACATAGCATGCACAAGACTAATGCTATTTTAACATAAAATTTGTCACAGAAGGCAGGCAAAACATTAAAAAAAAAAAAAAATGCGGGGGGGTGCGGATCAAAACATGATTAGGAAGAATACAGTGCAGGGTAAGAAATTTTCATCTTGTCCACTAGGTGTCATAAACTGGTTTCTGTTAGATTGAATGTGGCACATGACATTTCCTCTAACGGTAAAGGCAGTTTTATCTCTAACTTAATAGTATAGAACACTATTCTGACTCCTCCATTTAAAGCTTTTCAAATAATAACAGTATAGCTGAGAATCATGAACTGAACTCTCAGATGTGTTAGATTTTAAACTATACAGTTCTCAGGTTCCTTTTATTTGCTTTCTGGTCCTATAGGTATTAATAGGATTCTCTTTGAGCTCTTGTCAAAAACAATAAAGTAAATTATTTTCCAACAAAACAGTATCTCAGAATCTGGACTGTTTCTATTAAAAGCATTCAATCATAAAACTCGTGATTGTGGGAAGCAGCAGTACTATAATCTAGAGCTATTTACAAATAGATTACATTCTTTTTTTTCTCCATTTAGGAACAGCTTTGATTGTAGGACATCACGTTTTATATCCTGTGGTGTTTCAAAATAGATTTTACAACACCCTTTTAAATGACATAAATTCTTTTAGGGAAACAGAAACAGAAACTTCGTCTTTTTGAGACTATTCTGCCCTGTCCTATATGGTAAGCTAAATTGCTTCTTGTGGGCTAATTAGCTGTGCGCTGCACAGTGACTTTGAGTGACTCCTCTGCAGCCCCTCGGGACAGCCCGAGGAGATGGATGCTGCCTGCAGAGCCCAGACCAAGCAAGAGCAGGACCCAGCTGCCACCTCTCCAGAGCAGAGGGATGAGGACATCCTCCATTCCTTGCCACCCCAAGTCTTGCAGGACTTCAGCAGGTAGATTGCCCAAATCCTTGGCTACCACCTCCCCACAGTAAGCAACCAGCTCCAATGGGACAAAGCCAGAGCAAAGGCAAGCTGGGGAGAATTTGCCCTGCTGCAACAAGAGAGGCTAGGCTTTTTTTTGAGGCTGAACAGCTGCTATTCCCAAGCATCCCATCATTTCTTTGGGAACCATACTTCAAGGAATCCAGTGCTTTGTGGACTACTGTCACAGTCACTTCCTTTAGGAGGAAAGGTGGGAGAGTCAAGGTTTCATGAGCAAACTTATGCAAGGTATTTCCTCACTCTTCTGTACCTCATGTAGACATTATTACAAGATAATTTTTCTAATAGAAGCCTTAGTCGCAACAAAAAAGCCAGCTAGCTCAAAAGACTCAAATTGATGTTCTCTCTCCCTGTATAGTTCTGCAGCAGCATGTAAAAGAGCTGTTACTTTCCTGTAATCCATTTTCTAAACCACTTAATGACAGTTACACCCAAGGCCCCTAATAATCTGCAGGTCATCTAAAAGGAAAATACAACTGTTTTTCACAATAATTCCCCAGTATGCACGTAGTATTCCTTCAGTGATAATCCATTTTTGCAGGTATACACCACTCTTTCATTATTTCAAGTAAATCCCAATCCTCACACCTCTTTTCTCACAGTCCTGCACATTTTTATTTCTGATCGCAACAGTAAGTTCTGAGTGTGGAAGTGCTGTGCAGAAGCCCGGAAGGTCAGAGTACAGACAGGGGAATTTGGCTACCATTAAATATGCCATTGCCTGTGGCAGCAGAGGCTTTTTTTCTGAAACGCCTTCAGCAGCAGCTTGGACAATTTGCAGAATATGGCTGCATGGACTGGCTTGAGCAATTAAGAATAGCAGTAAGTTTCACCACTAGAGAAAAATAAAGCTTAACAATTTATGACTACCTTAATAAACTGAAGAATTAGTTTAACTCTCCATTAAAAGTACTCTAATCAGGATCTTTACAGTAAGTTAACCGCTTTACCATGTTTGTTGACAAGAACAATATTTTTCAGTCAATATAACATTTTTGTGTGATGAAAACCTGGTCTTGAAATCTCCGAAGGCAGTGAGGAGACTTTCCTGAACTACAGTGGACTTTAAGACAACACTCCAAATTCACTAGATTTTGACTTCCAACTATTTTTCAATATAAAATATTTCAGTGTGACTTCCAAATCTTTCTTTACATAACCATGTAGTGGCTATAGCACCTGCTCTTGGGAACTTTGCTAAGGAACAGATTTATTGCAATGAGTACCAGTGCCTCTTAGTAATGGGCATGTAACATCTCTGGTATGAACTGATTATTTCTAGGAATAACAAGCTGAAAGGTACCTCACAAAGCTATATCCTTACTGAAAGCCTTTTCTTAACTGATGTTTGTTCAACCTATTGTCAAAGGTCCCCTCTGGTTTTGATAGCATGAGAGGCTTCTCCTCATGCCTCTTCTTCTGTCATTACAGAAGCCATGCTAGTTTTTAAGGATGTAGACAGGTCCAATTTTGCTTGCTGCAAGTGAAAAGAACAGGGAAGTACTCTAAATGTGACAGGTCCCATGAATAGGTTTTTCAAGCTCTACCTTAGCTTATCCTCAAAACTAGTAACTTATTTATTGCCCTAATTTCTTCTCATGAAGATTAGGAAGGATGAAATGATTACTAAGACATAACGTCCACCACAATAACATCTGAGAGGCTAAAAGCTGTCAGTAAATTTCCTTTGGACTGTGACACTATGCTATCATGCCCTTGTTTCCAGTGGGGAAAAACAATTAAGCAGCAATAACTGTTTCCACAAGACTACTACAGCTAATGAGTTAAAAAATTGACCTACTTGACTTTCATGGTTAAAAATATAATGCCTAGACCTAATTTCATTGAAGCGCATGTGATTTCATAAGACTACATGCCCTTTGCAAGTGTACTTTGCTTCAATGGCTATTCCACAGGTCCAACTGTGCCTTGGACGTGCCTGCAAAGCCTTTGTGCTTTACCTAGTAAAAACTGACGAATTGATCATCAATAGAAAGCACTTTGTTCTTCTCCTTAAGCAGGATGATTGGAAATCCAATGTGTTTTCCACTGCGCTTCCCAGAGAAAAAGGTTTTGCTTTGCTCGTCTGTTGCTTGCCAGAAGGAGGATGCTGAGGACCAAATCCATAAAATAGGTTTCTGGGACAGTAGCACACAGAATGGTTGCCAGCTTTTTTCCAGAAAACATAAGCTGTTTCAGGGAGCATTAAAATTAATACAGCTTAACATTACTTCTGCCCTAAATCTAATCAAGATATTAAAGGAACAGAGAGCTTTTTGATATATGTATTATAGTGATGGTATTTAGGACATCATTTAAGGCCTTTGGAGCCAATGAAAATACTCCAATTGACTTCAGATGGCATTGGATCCAGCTACAGTGTTCTTCCACCTGTCTGTAATGAACTGCAAAATCAAACTATGCTTCAAAAAAAAATATCCTAGCAATTGCAGCATATTTACTTAAAATACAAGAATTCTTTAGAGCATAAATGACTATTCAACAGAAGACATTACAACCAGCTTTAGAATACAGTGAATGCTGGCATGAACTTATCTCTTTAAGAAGATAATATTAGCATTTGAGTATTCTAAAAATCAGTGCAAGCCTTTCTTTTAATCATTTGGTATAACAGAAACCACAGCTGGAGTAGTGAGTGTGGAAGACCTGCTGGAACAGTCAGTAGAAAACAAAATGGAAACTGATGCCTGCCCTGTCACAGACCTGCTATGCATCCTCGGTGAGTTGCTTTATCATGCTACATCACTCTCCCATTGTGACAGAGTATAAATATAATTACACTATATTCCAAAATAACCAAGAGACTTGGAATCCCGTATCATAGAACCATAGAATTGTCTAGGTTGAAAGGGACCTTTAAGATCATCTAGTCCAACCATCAACCTAACTCTGATAAAAAAAAACATCATTAAACCATGTCACTAAGCACTATGTCAACCCATCTTTTAAATACCTTCAGGGACGGTGACTTAACCACAGAATCGTCAGGGTTGGAAAGGAACTGAGACCACTGAGTCNATAGTAAGGGACCCAGAACTGAACAGAGTACTCGAGGTGGGGCTTCATCAGTGCTGAGTACAGAGGCACCACCACTTCCCTACTCCTGCTGGCCACGCTCTTCCTGATATAAACCAGGATGTTGTTGGCCTTCTTGGCCACCTGGGCACACTGTTGGCTCATGTTAAGCCAGCTGTCCACCAGCACCCTCAGGTCCTTTTCTGCTGGGCAGCTTTTTATTGTCAATGTATTTAAAAAAAAATTTTGTTGTCCCTTATGTCAGTGGCCAAGTTGAGCTCCAGCTGGGCTTTTTGTGTTCCCAGTTTTCTTTCTGTATAACCCACTGGGATCTCTGTACTCCTCCTGAGTTGCCTGCCCCTTCTTCCAAAGGTGGTAAACCCTCTTTTTTTCCCTAAGTCCCATCAAAATCTCCTTTTTCAACCAGGCTGGCCATTTTCCCCACCCTTTAATCTTGTGACACATGGAGACAGTCTGCTCCTTGGCGTCTAAGATTTCCTTCTTGAAGAGCGTCCAGCCTTTCTGGACCCTTTGCCCTTCAGGACTACCACTCAACCAGAGTTCTGAACAGGCCAAAGTCCATGCCCCGGAACTCCAAGGTGGACGTTTTGCTAACCCCTCTCCTTACATCACTAAGAATTGAAAACTTGACCTATTTGTGATCACTAAGCCCAAGATGGCCTCTGACCACCACATCTCCCACTAGTCCTTCTTTGTTTGTGAACAGTAGGTCTAGTGAGGTGCCTCCCCAGTAGTCTCACCTAGCAGTTGTGTCAGGAAGTTATTTTCCATACACCCAAGGAGCCTCCTAGCCTGCCTGCTCTCTGCTGTGTTATATTTCCTGCAGATGTCCCATAGGTTGAAGTACCCAACCAGAACAAGGGATGGAGATTGCGAGACCAGCCAGCTGCTTATAGAATACTTCATTTGCCTCCTTGTCCTGGTTGGGTCTGTAACAGACTCCCAGAACAAAATCTCCCTTATTTGTCTTCCCCTTCATCCTTACCCATAAACACTTAACNTCTCCTTACATCGCTAAGAATTGAAAACTTGACCTATTCGTGATCACTAAGCCCAAGATGGCCTCTGACCACCACATCTCCCACAAGTCCTTCTTTGTTTGTGAACAGTAGGTCTAGTGAGGTGCCTCCCCAGTAGTCTCACCTAGCAGTTGTGTCAGGAAGTTATTTTCCATACACCCAAGGAGCCTCCTAGCCTGCCTGCTCTCTGCTGTGTTATATTTCCTGCAGATGTCCCATAGGTTGAAGTACCCAACCAGAACAAGGGATGGAGATTGCGAGACCAGCCAGCTGCTTATAGAATACTTCATTTGCCTCCTTGTCCTGGTTGGGTCTGTAACAGACTCCCAGAACAAAATCTCCCTTATTTGTCTTCCCCTTCATCCTTACCCATAAACACTTAACTTTATCATCACTGGAATCTAGCTCTATACAATTAAAACACTCCCTAACATACAGAGCCACACCCCCGCCTCTCCTTCCTTGCCTATCCCTTCTGAAGAGCTTATAGCCATTCATCGCTGCATTCCAGTCATGACAATCATCCCACCACGTTTCTGTGATGGCAACTATGTCATAGCTGTCCTGCTGCACAATGGCTTCCAGCTCATCTTGTTTGTAGCCCATGCTACATGCATTAGTGTAGATGCACTTGAGCCGGGCTACCCATTTCGCCCCTATCCTTGGCCTTTTATCCCTAGGCTCATTACTGGTGGGCCTGGTTTTATCCCCTTTCCCTTTCAATTCTAGTTTAAAGCCCTGTCCATGAGTCCTGTTAACTCTTGCCCTAGTACCCTTTTCCCCTTGTGGGACAGGGTTTTCCTGGGCTAGGGTTTTCCTATCCTTTGTGAATAGGCCTGGTGTCCTATGAATCAAACCATGATCAAAAAACCCCAAAGTCCTGCTGATAGCACCAGTTTTGGAGCCAGTCAGGCATTCATCTGTCGGATCTTCTTGTTCACCCATTCATCATTCCCCAACACTGGAAGGACAGAGGAGAACACAATTTATGCTCCCGAACCCTTGACCAGTCATCCCAAGGCCCTGAAGTCTTTCTTCATTACCCTCAGACTTCTACTGTCTAACTCATCACTGTCTACCTGAAAGATCAAAACAGGGTAGTAATCTGAGGGCTGTATCAGACCAGGAAGTTTCCTGGTTATATGCCTAACATGGGCCCCAGGGAGTCAGCAGACTTCCCTGTCGGAAGAGTCCAGCCAGCATCCAGTTCCCCTCAGAAGGGAGCCATCTATAATCACATCCCTGGACAGCCCATTCCAATACTTAATAACGCTTTCAGGGTAAAAACTTTTCCTAACATCCAATCTGAACCTCCTCTGGTGGGATTTGAGGCCATTTCCTCTTGTCCTTATTGCCTGTGTCTTGGGAGAAGAGACCAACGCCTGCCTCTCTTCAGCTGAGATCTTCTCAGAGGTCCCCATTCCCATAGCACTTATCTGACCTTCAGCTAGGGCCTGACCCTCTCACGGGACACAGAGAGAGAGCAGTCCACTTCTGCTCTGGTGATACCTCAGGGAACTTCAAGCAAAGCTGACTCTGTGTAGTTCCCCTACACAGTCCTGCATCATGTCAAAGAAAACACAGCCAGCATCAGACAGAGGTAACTACCATGAGGGCCATGCAATTGTGTCAGCATAACACTGGATCTATGCCAATACATGTGGTCTCTATATGATTCAGCCCTGGAGGCAGCTTCAGTTAGAAGATGTCTCCCCACCGCTCTGTTGCACAGAGCACACAAAGCCTCTAAGTGGTGGGAGAAAGAGTGGTTTGGTAATGATGGCTCAGGGGCATTCTGAAATCCTCTTTTGTATAAATTGTTTGGACTGGTTACAGAATCACAGAATGATATGGGGTTGGAAGGGACTTCTGGAGATCATCTAGTCCAACCCCCTTGCCAAAGCAGGTCCACCTACAGCAGGTTGCAAGGAACTTGTCCAGGCTGGTTTTGAAGGTCTCCAGAGACAGAGACTCCACCACCTCTCTGGGCTGCTTGTTCCAGTGCTCTGCTACCCTCAAAGTGAAGAAGTTCCTTCTCACGTTTAGATGGTTGAGACACTGTTCAAAGCTATTCAGCACCACGTCTCAGTTGGATGGAAGCTGTCACCAAGTCCTCACTGTCAACCAGTCCCTTGTGTCCAGATCATCATAGGTATAACCTGCAGCATTACTTTCATCAGGACTGGCAATAAGCACCTGCATTTTGAACAGGCGATCACCAGTGCTTTGCCTAATTATTGTGCAGCCCCACAGCCAGAATTCCTCCTAAGGAAGAGGATCAGCCACCTTTCCCCCTGCACTTCTGCAGCAAAGAGAGAGAAATCCTGCATCCCAGCGTACTGTACCCCTGTCTGCTAAATCCATGGGTGGGCCATGCAATAATGAGCTTAACTCACAGCAGGGGAGACTTAAGCTAGATCTCAGGAGAAAAAATGCTAACAGTGAGGATAACAAACACCAACACAGATTGCCAAGGTGCAATCTCTGTCAATAATGATTTTTAAGATGGAATAAAATAACTACATTTAGCGGGGAGGTGGACTAGACAGCTTACTGAGACCCCGTCCTCTGATGCAAAGGAGAGAAACGGATCAGTATTGAGAAAAACATGCAGGAGGCACTTACCGATTAGTGTGAGAATTGCAATGCATGAACCAGCTGCGGTTGTTGTCAACGTACATGGCCCACGCCTTGTCATCCTTGCCTAGCATCATGTCCTTGACAACGTTAATCCTGGCAATGCCAAAGGCTGGATCCGGATGGTTGTCATACCGGTCCACATGCAGTTCCCAGTAATGCACGCCTTTGGAGAAGGCTGCTGTGCCAAGAACAACCCGGTCATCGTAGCTGTTGCAGGTGGCAGTCTGGTTGTCATTCGACAGCACTATGTCTCTGTGAGCTGAGGAGGGGTCGAAAGTGAACCACGCCACTGTGGAAGGGGAAAAGGAAAGGCAGGGTTATGGCAGAACAGGTTGCATTCAAGTGTCACCTGCTTTACTTCAATTAGGAGAGATTCTGCTTTCCTAAAGACCCCACTGCACTTTCAAGTGATAAAGACAATCTGTCCTCTTTACTGTAGATTTACTACAGAAGATTGCTTTGCACCGGTACCCCGCTGTTTTTCAGCTCAGAAGCGCCTTATATTATCTGTGCTTGTTCCTCTGAACGTGAGCTGCTAAGGGCAGTGACTTTCTGTTCTCACACAGTAACAAGGAAGTCATTGAGGAGACAAAGGCTTCTCCACGGTATGGGAACTGCTCACGGGGGTGAATTGGTTCAGGATTGCCTTCAACAGAAATGGAGTTCCACTGTGTCCGTGCTGGTTAGGACTGACTTCACTAGTTTATCAGAGGGAAGAAAAAGTTAAAAAAAAAAACCAAAAAACAACCCAAACCAGAAAAAGCTCTTAAAGTATAAATACTTCATACTGGCCTATTTTGGCAACACAGCATAAAAGTGGAAGTGATGATAGCACGCACTTCTCAATTCATTACAATATCATTAATGAAGATGAACTTCTTGTAGTGCCCGTATGGATGTCAAGTACAATTACAGAGGAACAAGCAAGAATTCCCATCTCTGTATTATCCACCTCACTGTAAAACTGAAGCGGTAGTGAAGAAAAAAGGCAAATTCCAAAATATATGGAGAAGTGGAGACAGAATGGCACAAAAATACCTTATGTGTTGCATAACTGCTTCTGTATGCTAAAACAAATAAGAATCTTAGACTCTGGACTTCTGCAGCCAAGTAAAATTGCATGATTTGAAACCTAAAGCGTTACTGATAATGGAAAATCCCCAAAAGTGCCAGGAGAAGAGCTCAGTCCCTGAGTGTGCTCAGTTCCTGGCCTCTCCATCCAGATGATCCAAAATCTCCATGACAGCAAGTGACAAAGATATTAATGAGTATAAACAGATGCAAGTGTCCTGCCACTAAGACCTGCAGCTTTTCACTTGGAAACTGGCAAAAACCCAACTCACCATCCGATGTCTGTAAAATAACTGTCTTGCTGTAAGGACCAACTCCTGATGAGTTGAAAGCTTTGACTCTTGCGTTATAGGTACTGTTGAAATGAAGGCCATCGATGGTGCAGAGAGTCTCCTTGCCAACATACACTTCCTAAAAAAAAAAAGAAGAGGAAAAGAAAGAGGGACATACTTTAACTGCTCCTCTGTGCCTTGTGATCACACGTTAAGACTTCTAAATATTAGCTACAAGTGAACAGCTTCTCATTGCTTCCCAGGATGTAGAAGTTATGCTGTTATAACACGGACAACCACAGCAGAGGAGACATTAAGGATGGTTAGCAGTGGAGACACTAAGGTGAAGATGAAGCTGGAAGGGTACAGCAATAAAGGTCTGACTCAATGTGATCCTCCTTATATTTATGTAGGACCAAAAAGGGGGGATATGGAAGAAAAAAACCAAAACCACATAAGCAGTTTTATTCTGTTGGAAGAATTGTCTCATGCCTGTGTTAAAATATAATTTTGAAACCTGCAAACACAGAGCCAGAAGAAATTGATCTCCTAAAGACTAGGACCACATGGTGAAACAGCAACCAGACAACAACATAAAAGTCTGCAAAGATGTATTAAACAGTGAGCACTTATTTAATATGAAATATTACAGGAGGAAGAGCCTATAGGCAGACTAATTAAGATGATCAGACAGATTATAGAAACTATGATGAACTGAAAGAAGCCTAGAAACTTCACGTTTGTTGGAAAACTGAACAAAGCAACAGAAAATGATAGAAAAGGAAAAATCCTGTCCTGACAGTGGGTTGAAATCCACAGCTCCTTTCCACCTCTGATTTCTCTGATTCTGTGAAATCCATAGATTTTTGGTAGCAAAGGGGCTAAAAAGATCAAGGCAGTGACAATGCAGACCACTCAGCTCCCAGCTCAGTTAAGACACTTAAGTGTATGCCTAAGAGTAGTCCTACTGACTAAGGATCTTTGATATGAACCTAAAGTGAATTAAATATGTGACGAATAAGAAAGGGTTTACTGAAGTTTACAGCAGGCCATGTTTTTGCCCACTTTGCTACCACAGTGGCTGCTACAAATAACAAAATCTCTTGTGTCCTGAGTTAGCTGGTGATCTTTCATGGAGAAAAAGAAGACTTTTAATAGAATAGCTTAATTTATCTCCATGTTATAACATATGCTGTCTGTGCAAAAAGTTGTATTTGTAGGACAGCTCTCACATTTTTTAATCTGTTTCATATTTTTACCACTGTTCACTGCTTGTGTTCATTCAGACTGATGATCTCTGCTATGATGGGGCACAAAAAACATTCTTTAAACACACCCATTGAATACCAACAAAGCGCAGTCAGTGTCACTGCTTTCAGATATATAAGTCATCATGAAAAGGGTCAGAAAACTCTTATTGAAATAGCATTGCTGAGAAGCCTGCAGTTTATCTTTCAGTGGGTAAAATGGAGAGTTTGTTCCCCTGACAAGTTGTCAACCTAGATTTTTAAAGATCAAGATCGCTTTGTATCTTTTTCAATCCAAAGGGGCCTAAAGAGATTAGGGCCCAAAGATCTTGACATGACAGTGCTGGCAATGCTAAAACCTCTGCCAGTTACAAACTGCCCCATCCAAATGGGCTTGGCTACACACAAGCCTGAAATATAGTTTATTCACAAGTATTTATTTAGATGTGAATAACACTTGACAAGGTTTATCCAAGACAGTGAAATTCATTACACCTTGTTCCTAACTTTTCATTCATCACACACTAGTAATTCTCTTACCTACTAATATTTACTATAGCAGCATCTCCCAGCAGCTGTTCACAGAGGTGCCTTTTCACACTTCCAGTAGTGGAGACCAGTCTCTTAAGACCCATGTGAAGTGATAACTGGACCAAGGAACTGAGAAGACTTTCCAGAAACATAGTACCCCCTTCAAAATGCCCTGCCAATGTTCCTGTCTCTTCTAATGAGAGGCATCCAAATCAGTTTGCTGTGCAGTTTGGCACAGGGAAGCAGTTCTTCAGCTGGACCTGTGCCAAGCCATGTTCAGCTTGAGAAACCTTTACATTTCCAGTGGGAAGCCAGTTCGCAGCTCCCAAAGAAATGCCATCATGTGGTTTTGCCAAAATTTCCCATTTGTGAAGAGAGCAGCTGTATTCCACGACAGTCTCCAGATGCTTTCGAGGCACTAGCCCTTAGGCAATGCACTGGGCCAGCCTGGTCCTGGAGCAACAGGAGCATGAAGCCTGCCTGAGGAGGAAGGGCCACAGCTTCCTGCAGGATGTGGCTGGCAGAATGCCAATTGAATGAATTCTGTAGCTTGTTTACTGGGACATGGTAGGAGGGGAAGGGAACCCAGATGTAGCCTGCACCTGCAGGCAGGAGCAAGCAGTTGTGGCAATACCCTGAAGGTCTGGAAGGACAACACTAGGGATGCCTTCCTGTACTTACCAACCCTACTGCAGAGTGTCTGCAGAAAGCGTCCATCATCCTGATCTCATCCACTCCCAAAGAAAAGATTTAGAAATCCCCTATTTTTATGCAGGATCCCATTTTCACTCAGAAAACCAGAAAAAAATTGTGTTGCATTTCTGGACCACGAATCTCAGCTGTTGAAACAGGGTGCCATGGACAGATGAGAGTGGGGATAGTATGGGATTTTCTGCTCTGGTACTCTCCGGGGGGACCACACCATAGATGTAGTAGTGACTTGAAACTCCACTTTCCACTTCAGCAAGTCCCTCTTTGCCAGAGCCCCAGGAATAACCTCAACCAAACTTCTTACCCAAACTGTGGATCCTTCCAATAAGCAGCATCTCCACCTGGGGCTTTCTACATCCACATGATGGAAGCAGGGATGTTTTGACAACCCATATCTTCCCTACTCCCTCTCCCCACCCTCAGACAGACACAAATCCATATCCTGAGGAAACTCATATACAAAGAAACACAAATAAATGCTGAATGAAATTCTCACTCGGAATTGGCCACCATCTCCATCATCAAGTTCCAAGATATAACCCTCCACTGGGTTGTGGCTCAAAGGTGGCATCCTCCAGGCCAATGTCACACTGTTGTTTCTGGTGCAACACTTCTCCAGCTGCAGTAATGGGACGGGTGGCACTGTAACAGGAACTGGGTACAGATTAGTGTAACTCTGCCCTACCCCATCAGTCTGTGCTGCGGGCAGCGTGATGACCGATCACCTCCCTCCCCTTGCAGGGGAGTCAATATTCATTAGGAAAAGGGTCCGTTCCCTTCCTTGAAACAAAAAGCAGCAAAAACGATATAACAAAATGTCATTACTCAGTTAGACAAATCATTTGGCTGGAATACGTAAACAGAAATGTATCTGGACATGCTTCTGGTGCCTCATAAGGGCTATAGTCTGGGGACCTCACATCTGGTTTCCTTCTCAAAGGTCACTGGCTGGAAGAGCTTTTTCTCACTAGAGCACTTTGCCCCCAGTGTCCCCAAAAGAAGAGAGGAAACAGTAGTGGCAGGGGCAACACAGGAGACATAGTGCTGCCAGGCAGCCCAGCTCATTAAGAAAGAACAGGGTTATTAACCAGCAGAGCAGCCGCTCCTCTCAGCACAGCAGAGAGATAGAGCCTGAATTGGACCAACAGCAGGGAAAACAATTCTTCATAATAGTTTGTGTTTTTTAAAAAAAATCTATTCTAACACCACCCCACCCCAGTTTTTCATCAAAACTACTTTGGATATGTCATCTTTATGGCAGCCACACTAAAAAAAAAACCACTATAGAAGACAATTGTTCCATTTGTAAATTCTATCTAAATCCCTTGGTTCAGGTAGCAAAATGGACTTCTGCACCACAGAAGACCGCTTGTGGCATTCTCCGCTTGGAAATTAGAGGTGACAAATTATCTACCAACATGTTTTTTCAGTGATTTGCTCATGAGAAACACCAAGAGACTGTTGACCAGAACATCTCAAAAATAAAAATAAACAGAGTAAAACATTCCGCCATGCCCCTGTGGGAAGGAGGCCTCCACCACATGATCTCTGCTAAACACAACTAAACCTTTACTGTTCACTCTTTACTGAAAATTACGAAGTGGAAATTTGGTCTTCTGGAGAGATCTGTCATGTATCTTATGCACCACTGAAATCGCACAGGTTAAGGGGGATGTAAGTGATGCATAGACCCTGCCTGATCTTCTGCCCAAGGCTGAATTTCACTGTTCAGAATCATTTCTGCAGAGCTCAGCTGTGTCATACAAGGAGCTGAGTGCTCTGGGCGTTCATTGACTTAGATCTTAACAATGTCAGTTTGCTCTTCTTTTATCGACTCTGCTTTGAGTCTCTAGTTTATTTTCCTCCCTCTGTCTGCGTGAGAGCTAAGCCCTCAAGCTGTTCCTTTCGTCCTATTTTGCCTCTCTGGATAAAAGAGGACTGTTTGTGTTTTGTATACCAAGCAGTCTGTGGGAAAGTGGACGCTACTGTGTGATGAGGCTAAGGCTTTACCCCCTCTTTGGCAGTGACACGAAAGCCAACATCACACTTGTGATAAACAGTGCAGAAGCTACTGTGGCTTTCTGCTGGCACTATCCATCACCACACTGAACATGGATGGTTGGTAGCCCAGAAGAATGACTCTAGTCTGAAACAAAAGAGCTTTATAAATTAGCTCTTGAAGGTTATTCTGTGAAAAGAGGGGGGAAAAAAAAAAAAGGTCTTGTTCCTATTCCTTGATATTTCAGGATGATTCAGAGGATGTCATAAATAAAAACCTGCTTGTTTTTTCACACGGAAAGTTCAAACTTTTCTCTAGGAGACACTGTGTCTGAAGAAGTAACAGAAATGTGACATTACAAGAGTGCAAAACCTGACAACGAGGAATTCAGAGGTAACGGGCTTTTTAAAATGAGCCATTTTAAATCTGGGGTTTGGTTTGGGTTTGTTAGTCTGGATATTTGCAGTAATTTATGAGCCTGGGAGGAGAAGATAGAGCTCTGTCAGCCATCCACACTCCTGCTGCTTTAGCTAACCCATTAGTCCTCTCAGGAGGCATTCACTGGGTCCTTCCCACTTCTAAGACTCCCCCTGGCAAGACTGGATGAAAATCTAATTCCCGAAGTTTATGAAGTGCAAAACAGACAACATCTCTCACCTCTGAATAAACCACTAAGCTCTCCAGCCCTCTGCAAAAATCTCCTAAGAAGACTGACAGGAGGATTTCAGGGACTGTTCAAGTAATGCACAATGCTGGGAAAAAAGAGCACAATTTTTAGAGGAGGGTAAATAATTTAGAGGTCCCTTTTAATTATAGAAACTGGAATGCTGTCTAGGATTAGAATATGTTTTCATTTGGTAAAGTGCTGTTTTTCCTTCTTCCCAGGGGTAGTGTGAATTTTGGCCCTACGTGTGAGAGTCACAGGCACTACGGGGAAGTGTCTGGGCTTCTTTAACTGTGTCACCGGACATTTAAGATTTTGTAACTGATCCTTATCAGCCTCCTACCGCCTTTGGGCCACCCTGTGGCTTGAACTGCACAACCTACAGGAGCTGAGGGAAGGGTAAGATGCTCCCACCAAGAGGCTGTGCAGCGTTGCTGGAGGACACTTGCTGTGCCTGCCCTCCTGCCTCCTCCCCTGGATGTGGATGAGCAGAGATTTGCCTTGATCACACATTCCTTCTGGAAAGAGAAAAGGTGAACACTTGTAAAAGTCAGAAGAAATTGTGAAGCTAGTTGAATAATAAGGGACACTGGGAAATACTTCAAAGTGAAAAGCAATGGGACAAGACTAAGAGGAGAAAAATATAGGCTAACTGTCAGAAAAAAAAAAGAAGACTCAGATGTTAAATTACAGTGCTGTCCCACTTCTTGTCCAACTTAAAGTCCTCTAGGGAGTTTTTGAAGGAAAAGAGTAAAAATATAAAGGGAGAAGTGAGACTGTATTGGCACAGCAAGACCTACTAATGAGTCTGAATGATGTCCTGCTATTTTAAAAGTGCTTCATGCAGGCCACACTTAGCTAAAAGATGTGATACTGATGTCTCTCATCAACTCAGCAGTTTCAAAAACATGTTGCACCTCACAGTCGATCTCCTCTCAGGGCAGAGTAGAGCTGCTCTAAGATGCAGACTGTTATTTTTTCTCTTGACAAGCACATCGTGGAATGACGCCTTCCACCTTTCCAGATTAATTTTTAAAGAACTAAACGCAGTGAAAGAATGGGACCCTCAGAAGCGTGAAAACTTTGACCTCCTTCAAAACTGCAGTACAGCCCTGTAATAGCCCGAGTCACTGCTGTTGCAAGTGCCCTGAAGTGTTCTCAAGAGAGAAGGAACAACCACGGGCAAAGAACCTGGGTCCACGATGTAGAGCAGACAGAACCAGGGATAAACCCTACAATGAAACAGTTTCATTGTGGGGGCTGTGCAGCTCATGGCTGGAGAAGCAGAAAAGATTTGTGGCAGGAGATGTGTCTGGGGAATCTTCGTGGACTGGTTTACAGAAGAGGGAAGGAGTCACTCCTGACAAGGAGAAGGGCATATGAGTAAGGATTCAGAGGTGGCACAGAGAAGTAGAGAGCAGCTACTGTATTTTCTCCTATTTTGTACCTAGTTTCTGTTTTACAACAAACCAAGAGTACATGACAGTTCCAGCTGTTTGAACAAAACAAACCTGGGATGTATATTTTTCTGTGCCCATAGCGTGAACTGAGGAAATGCAACGTACACATTCAGCCAGTCATCAAAGAGGACAGGAATTTTGTGCCAAGGCACTTAGAAAAAGCAATAGAGAGAAAGCTCAAAATGCCAGTGATTACTAGAGCTATGCCATAGCAGGTCAGCTAGCCTGGAGAGCGTGGGACTCTTGCCAAAGGTCTATCAGCGAGACCCTTTGGTCAACATGACTGTTTAAGCATTACCTCTGCAACTACCACAACTCCGCACATTTAATTTTGTTACCTAACTGCCTTTTTTCTTTCTCTTTTTTTTTTTTTTTTTTTCCTGCAAAAAGGAAAAAACAAAAACTGACCTTTACTTATTAAGATCAGCCTCAGAAACAGGCTTATAGAGAGTCCAGCGGTAAGGTACATGAGCACATCACCAAAGCGAATGTAATGTGATTTGTTCTCATTTTCATTCTTTGTCTAACACAGTGAATCGATGTTTACTTACAAGCATGCTTTCACTCTAAATGACCCTTGCAAGCTCACTGAGGTTGAATGAGGCCAGAGTTTGGAAAAAAAAAAAAAAAAAAAAGAATAGAAATTCAGTCATGCACTAAGCATCCATAACAATAGTACAGACCTTACATTGCAAAGGTTTTGGAACAAACAATTTGCTGTTGGGAAAGCTACGCTGGCCCTATTCTCCTAGTTTTCCCCAAACTCACTTTACAGATCACCTGTGATGTCTTTAATGTACCTCCTTCTGTCAGATCAACCAGTATAGTGACTTAATAACATTCTCCTCAACACCAAGATTTGGCAAAAACTGATGACTTCTTTGTGCAGTGGGGTAGGTAGGACTGGAAAAAAGGATCAGATGTGAAGAGACACATAGATTTTTATCTGTGAACTTGGACCCTCAGAAATATGTAACTCCTGATGGTGATAAATAGCATTCTGATTTCTCACAGTCAGCAAAGTGATTTTCCCAGTAAGTCTGGGTGCTTGTTGCTGAAATGCTGAGTTGCTTGCTCTGTGGTACCCACATTTCTAGATGCGAGACCACTGTGAGTGAGAAGATAATGCAAAGCCAGTTGAGGTCACAAAAATAAATTTCAGAAAAAAAATGCCAAAGTGTCAGACTGAGCAGTTCAAATGCGAATAGATTTGCAGTCATAAACTGAAAAATATAAATGCACCTCTGTATACTAAACAATCCTCAATACCTATGAAAGTTAGCTTGGGCCCAGTCAGTGACCTGTACTGCTTGTGCACACAGAGGTATGAGTAGGAATAATGCAGTCCCTTATGAAGGAATCGTGGCCAGGATAAATGGCATTTCCACCGTTTTTTGCATAGCATGTACATGGTCACTTTACTTTACTGACCAACCTGATGGGTTGGATGCAGCTGGTACTCCCTGGTCAAGACCAAGACAGCCCAAGCAAAAGCCCTTCCTGAGGTCTAAATGTAAAGATGCAACTGGGGACCAAAGTTCAAGAGTGTTCAAAAGCTCTGTGCAGGTTTGGGCAGAGGCAGTCCAGTCCTCTTCTCTGTTTCTCAGACCATGTCTAGCTCAGTACCAGAGCTTCGTTGCTACTGTATGATAAATGAGAGCACCAACAGACGGCACTACCTTTCATAAAGCTTCAGTGAATCTGGCTTAATTAAAGTCTTTAAGTCTTCAAGATTAAAGCCAGACAAATGTCCAAAAGCCAAATACCTAAGCTGCTCTCAAGGCCTCAAGTGACCTGTGGTTAATTAGCAATCTAAGTGGGTAGTTTAACTAAATTCTTAATATGTTTGGGAAGGAGAGAGGTGGGAGATTAGTATTAAATACATTTAACAGTAAATATGGCCAGCATAAAATAAAAACCGATTTTAAAAAACAAGCACAGACAGTATTTGGAGAAATTGTAACAGTCATACTCTTCCTTTCTTGACTCTGCTTTTCTGGCTGTTAACGTTTGAAAGGAGCAGTTTATTGGTGTTATTTAAGTAATTTTAACACAGACAGTTTATGCCAAGATGCAAACCATTCTTGGTGAGCACACTTTGGCCTTTAGCTGTTTATCCATTGTTTCTCCAGTTATTCATCTGCCAAATTATCCACCCTAATTACTTCATCTTGGGTCTCTTACATTCAGAATTAGACCCAGAGAGGAGAGACAAACTGACCAGAAACCTTTATGCTTGCTTGGAGTCAAAACAAAGCGCATCCGGCATCACGACACAATTATCCTTAACTTATTCATTGACTTCTGGCACCCTCTATCCTGTCACCCAAATGGATAATTAAGGCTTGAATCACCACAGAGGGAAGCTAATGGCATCATTCCCAGGGACCACGATGTCTTTCAAACCCAGCTGGTCTGTGGATCTAATTCTGATGCAGTTCTCATCCTGCTCCATACAAACCAAGCTCATTACAAGTCCATGACATTAATGTTGTTTTTTTTGCCAATGGCATCTACTGTTCATCAGCTTCTGCTTTATTTTTTTTATATTTTTAAACTTCTTTTCCCTTTAGTGTGTCTTGCAGAATCATTCAGACACCTAGAATCCCCTTATGAATCTCTGACTCACGATATGTTTTTTAAGCTGGGCACTGTTCACGGCACGGTCCAGATATAAAACAAAGGTGGGTTTTTTTTTCCTACTCAGGTATGCGTGTATGTATGTGTGAATATTTATTTACTACTTCAGCCGTTCCTGATAAGATAGAGGTAATTGGTATTTTGAATTAACCGCATTAAATCTATGAATGCTGTAAAATGCCATAAAGTTTCAAGTAGGTAATGTCTTCTTTTACTCTTCAAAGCTAAGAGATAGCTCAACTCTGAAGAATTTATCTTTTCAAACTGCACCTGGTATCTCTGTCTGTGTGTTCAGGTCACATACGTGAGGTGAGCACCCCCTTCTATGAAACACC
Source organism: Thinocorus orbignyianus (assembly GCA_013400375.1). NCBI lineage: Eukaryota > Metazoa > Chordata > Aves > Ciconiiformes > Thinocoridae > Thinocorus > Thinocorus orbignyianus. The sequence continues at coordinate 552,856 of VXBW01004173.1, forward strand.
CAATAATCTGAATTTGCTTGAAAATCTTTTGAAACTATCCAGCAAGTCGTTCGTCTTTCCACCCTCTGTGTCCCTGTCCTGCTCAGCACAGAAAACATGCACAAAAAACAGAAAAAAGAAAATCATAAAAGCTCACCCCTACATTTCATCTGAATAAAATCCAGCTGGTGAATTGACTGCAGTAAAGGTTCACTATCCAGAGTCAAGTCAAACTCAGCAGACACTTTTGGCTCCAAGGCTCCTTTCACCCACTGTTCCTGAGATACCTGAACACGCTTGATTAAAGCATCTGAAATCTGAAAGAGAGAATCAGGCTTATAATTAAATGGCAGATGCATACATTAAAAGTGACAGAACGCCTGAGATACAGCAAAAGGAATGCAGGAATGCGACAGCAAAACAGCTGAGACAGGACCTGGTTGTTCTGGGGTGAGGTCCATTTATGTTGCATCCTTTCATCTCGTGTTTTCAAAACAAATCTCATCTTAGGGTAGGAAAGCAAAAATTGCATTTATAAAGCCTGTTAAGATTATGTGATGTATCATGTCACTGAATGCCATGTATACTTCCGCACTCTGTTCTCTGATCTGCACAGTCTAGTTTTGCTCTTCTGTTTAAAAAAGCAGTTGCACAAAAGAAGTTTAAATGTTAGAGGGTCTCTCCATTCAGCAGAGGCAAGTCAATGGATCAAAGCTGAAAGGAATAAAAAAGTCAAATGAGAAGGAAGGTATATATTTCTCCCCGTGAGGGTGCTAAGCTGTCAGATAGATTTTTGAAGAATATGATGGATTTTCTGTCATTACATCAAAACTTAATTTCATTCTGAAGTTTTGCTCTAGCTCAGCCCACAGACAATTAGGCCAAAAGTCAGACTAAGATGATCACAACAGACTATTCTCCAAGTGAAATCCTGGCCCTGTGGAAATCAATGAATTCAACTGCCCTTGAGTTCAGGGAACATCATCCACATTTGGATGTCTGGTGTCCCTCCCAGTGAGCTTCCTACAGGTTACAGGGAGCAAAATTTTCTTCTGGATAGGTCAAAGAAGGCTTTTCTTTATAGCAGGAGTTTCCTCATTATTGTTACTGGAAGACGCTCCTGCATTAACAGCTCCTAATCAGTCTGTAGCCCCTGCATTAACAGCTCCTAATCAGTCTGTACAGTAAGTGGAGGAGCCCCTCACAGCCTTCCTACAACCCTGGAGTCACTTACTGGGATGCTGGATCCCTTGGCTGTGTTTCAACATCCAAGCTGCAGGAGCAGTTGCTCTAAGTAATGTAGTGCCTCAGTGTTTGCTGGTTGCCTTGAAAGCATCATTAGATAAACCAGGAAAAGGTAGAAACAAAAGTATTTTTTAATAAAAGGTAACTGCAAAGAACAAATCCACAAAGGTTATAGGGAAAGTAAGCTGAAATGAAAACAAAGCATGTACCCAGCTAGGAGGTAGGTAATGTGTAAAGGTTTCATTTGTCCTGTGGTTTTCAACCAACAGCCTGCTAAAATCTGTGTAGTCTTGAGATTAATATACACCACACACTCCCATCTCTTGCCTGAGACCAGACATGACAATAACAATCAATCTGGAGTGCTAATAGGTTTAAGTTGGCTAATTCTCATCCTGTTTTTAAGAAATGCTGTGACAGACCTCTGACACTTATGCATTTATGTGTGCTGTGTATCCTGTTCAGCTCACAACCATATGCAGGTCATCTCAGGCAATTAGTAAGGCGACAAAACTAATAGGGCAAAACAAAATAATTAATACAATGATAGAATTAGTTAGGCAAAATAATTAATTGGATAAGAAAACTTATGTTTTATCTCATCAATAGACACTTTCCCCATTTGCCCCTAAGAAACAATACCCAGCAAATTAAGGCAGTTGTTGGCAAGGCTCGTATTTTGCAAAGAGAAGGTACCTGGATCCTCCAGCTACAAGACAGGTCTTGTAATCCCATAAGGTGCAACAACCCCAGTGAAGCAAAGGTTGAATTTCCTCACAGGGGAGGTGTTTGAAAGGACTCTTGGAAGGAGTAATGCAAAGGGCAGAAGCAAAAAAGGAGAATTACTACTCTGCTGAGTCATAGACCTTTCCAAATTGATCAGAGAGCTCTGTGAGGCTCTGTACTGGCTTCCTCAGATGAGATTAAAATAATGCTCCAGAAGCAACTATCATTAAGTGCACAGCATCTCTCAGCTCAGAAGAAAGGGCTGGCACGAGAAAAGACGTCAGCAGTCAGGGAAGTGGTGTGACCGCTAACTCCACACCCCCGTCAGAGAGTGGCTCTTCAAAGCCATCCCTCCGCTGGGACATTCATGCAGTCACCAGGCTATCGGAACTTTTAGAGAGCACTAACAGGAGTTCAGGTGAACATGCCTCAGAGGTGATAGTGGCTCCTTAGCAAAGCTACCCATTTTTAGATTTAACTTTCACGTCTTTCCTTATTTTTCCCCCCAGAACATCAGAAAGAAAGATACCTGTAAAAACCCAGAGGGATCATTTTCTTTGATAACCTCTAGGCAGTACTCCATAAGCCCCGTTGACTGGCGCAGCTTCAGTGTACAGTGATTTATCTGGTCCCAAACAACCTGGAAAACAAGCAGTTCTGATGACTGCCTCAGTTTACAGTGAATATATATTCTTATTGTATGAGATTATTTCAGAAGAGACAACAAATGGAAGAGTGTGTTGAAGCTATGCTTAATTTAGCTGCCATATGGCCATTGCCATATCTCCATCAGCTACACTCACTTGCTCTGTATTGTAAATAGCGATAATTAGCTTGGCAAAATGTTGTGCACAGGGAATCTCAATTTTCAGAGCAGATTAATTGCTCAAAGATCAGGCTTGCTCAGGGCAGAAAGAGCACAGAACATGTTTCTGCATTTGCAGTTTTCACATTTACAGTCACATTTTCACTATAATCTGAGCTTTTAAAGAATCCTTCACTTAAAAGGCAAATATTATAGAGCATAACTGCAGCAGTGGTTTCTTGCCTGCCATTCCCTTCACAATTCACCATTGATCCTGTTCTGCTGAAGAACACATTGCTGAGATTAAGAAATAAAAAAATACATCTCATTTTTCCAGATTTTAGACCTGATTCTGCTGCCACATGGCTGTAGATTAGGCCTAATAGCACTGTGTTCAATAGTACAGCTCCTGAGGTGCAACAGCCTCACAGGAATAAACTACAGGGCTAGATGTGCTGTTAGCAGTATGTCTTAAGTGTTGGTTCTTGTTAGCATGAGTTTTTTTAAATTGCTGATCACAGGTAGATTTTATTCATTGTTCGTCACGCTAGATTTTTCACTTCAATTATTCCTTCTACAACTATTAATACTATAAATGTTACTGGCACTACAATACCTCAAATCACAAAAGCAGTTTGATGTTTAAAGAAATACATCTATTTAAACACTTCTTGACTGCCATCTTGTTCAACCATTTATAGCTTTGTTCTCCCACAACCCTTTACTCCATTTCTTTACTATCTTTTGAGTAAACACATGGATTCCTGGGGGTGGCTTGCCTGAATTTCAAATGTTTTAAGAAACAACAAAATCCCAACATTTTAATTGGGCAGAAGGGCTTTCTTGCATTTGGAAGGTCTCAAAATCCAAACCACACAGGTTTCACTGACAAGCACCTCCAAAGACAACTCAAAACCCTCAAATAAATAAACATTGATGACTGGATTCTGTGAACTGCTGACATATATGCCTACTTTTAAGTGTTTAAGCGCATTTCCACCAAACTGCTGAACTGGAATCTGCTGATGGACTTTAGGATTTGCTTGTTACTAATTTTCACAGTGTAAAGGGTTGGGGACTTAATAAAATGCACAATAACACAAAGTATCGACAGCTGTACCCAGCTGATAAGAGTTGTGCTCACCTTCAGCTTGTGCTCACGTTCTTTGGTCACCTTTGTGAGCAGTTTTGCCTTTTGTCGCGTTAACGCATCAACCAAGGCATCACACTGAGCAACAAGACAGGCTTCATAATCCAGCCCATTCTCCTAAAAGAAGGCGAGAGTCATACTCATCAAAGAAAACATATCATACACCTTAAGCTATTGTTCATATTTACCTGGTTTTCCATTCAGAAAAGATTTCCTTTCAAGACTTCGGTGTCTCTGTTGCCTTTGTGATTTCATTATAGCTGCACCAGTAATAGCTGCATGCTATAAAATGAAACAGTAAGATGCTATGCCACAAAATGGGTGATCTACTGGCACTTTCCAGGTAACAGATGCAGTACAACATAATGTAAAATCTAAACTTAGCATACACAGTGTGCAGATATACATAAGATAGTTCTGCTCCTCTTCCCCCTCCCTTTTAATTATCCCACTGTAACAAGCTTGAAATCACTGGATCCACACTAGAACAATTTGAAGAGAATTATGGACCAGGAGCTGGTCTATAGGCTTATTATGAGGAAATTAATTAGGTACAAAGCCCTGAGATGCTTATTGCTTGAAGTAGTTTTTAAAAATAGCTAGCACTTGACAGTGGAGACATGCATTTGATTAGCTTTAAAAAAAAAAGCAACAAACATGGCTGGTTTTTACTCACATTGTGGTAAAAGTCTCTGCTAGGCAGAGGCCAGCATATGAGTTATACAACGCTTGTCCCCACTGAGCCTTGCCCTGGGCCTAGGCATCATAAACCCCTGTCCTGTCAATGGGGAAAAAGTCCTGCTACCACAGAATTCCACTGCAGCTGTAGAAACTTGATTAGGTGGTACTACAAGGTCCTGAACTGCCCCTCCTCTTGGGAGTGGCTTTCTCTGGCCATGGAACTGATGCGGTAGCATCCATTCAAAGGGATGCTCTCCCTTGTTTCCTCTGCTCATGGGACTAGAAGAAGGAGAAAGTGTTCAGAGTCCTCTTTCCAGGAGATGTTCAGTTATCCTAACAGCTTTCCTCCCAAGTACCCAAATTTAAAAAAAAAAAA
>VXBW01004173.1:569621-597520 GCA_013400375.1 Thinocorus orbignyianus
AGGAGTAGGAAGGGGGCGGGAGGAGCCCTTTCCAGCAAATAAGTGGTGGCTCTCTCTACGGCTGGGGGACGGCGAAAACATTTTCTAAAGGGTCTCTCTAAGGCGATGTCTTTATACGTTTAAATAAAGCCATTGTTTGGACAGCGAGTTAAAGGCGGGCGGGATGTCGTTGTCCCTAGTAGCCCTTTCTCCCCTCCCCGAAGAAAGGGGAGAGGAGGAGGTTTGCCAACAAACTAAGAGTGTCCTTCTCCATACGTGTCTGACCGTGCTGGAGCACAAAATGTCAGGCACCGTGAGAGGGAAGAATGAAAAAGGGGTTAACTCCGGTTAGGGATGCTGTGGCTGGCGGGGAGGGATGAGTCTACACCATGCGGGGGGACGTGCCGCATCACCGCAGCTCCCAGCCCTGTAACCCCAACAGAAATTCGCTGCGAAGATAAATCAGGGATGACAGCTGAGAGTTTATGAACTGAAAATAACCGTCCGTGGAAGAAAGAAACCAGCAGTGGGAAATCCTCCATCTGTTTTGTTTACTCTACATACGCGTGGAGGTAGCAGTGGTTTATTTTCATAGTGAAGATATTATACATAAGAATGATTTCACTGCCTTTTTATTTTTTCCCCCTAGTATTATTAGTCTATCTTGTTTAGAAACCACTAATTTCTGTTCCATAAGCAGATCCTAATTTTTTGTTCGTTTTAAAATGTGAGCTGGTTGTTCCAGGGCAGCTATTGAAAAAGGCAGAACTATCTGGTGTCAAATGAAAAAAACAGAAAAGAGAGAACATTAAATGTTCCCCTCCCATCATAATGTCTCTTAGGACATGATGAGCATTTTGTGGCACTGCGTAGGAAAGGGTTTTTTGCTTTCAGGTTTTGCTTTTGCCAGATTATTAAAACTGTTGATGCATAGAAAGGGAGGAATAGGGAGAGAGGGCAGGAATATATTAAAGGTTCCTCTGCCGTTTTTCTTCTTGTATCTTATCTAGCTATTCTCCTGTCAAGCTGAAGGGGGAAAAAAGTCCCGGGGGGTTTAAAGCTTGGGAGTTGCCCAGCTCAAGGTGGCAAGGAGCAGGTTTGTCCTCTGGCACATAAAAGAAATGGTTCTGACCCACATAAACTTACCTGTCTTCTGGCTAGGTGTCTTTTTCTTTCATGTGACCTCTGTATCAAGATTGAGAGTTTATAGACTGACTCTGTGTTTGGGCTGCCTCCAGCCAGAAACCTCAGCAGTGCAAGAGATGTTCCAAAACACCACTGATTTCACAGCTGCTTTATGCTACTGTGTTGCAAGAAAAAGCTGTGGGTGAAATGCAGTTATTTTCATAGTCCTGCTCTCTGCTGTACCATCTGTCAGCAGCAGGAGTAGATGTATGCTAAAGATTTCTTGCAGATCTATAGGTGAATCCAAGGACCAAATTTCAAGTCTACACTGGAGACCATAATCCTAAAGGGAATTAGGAAGGCATGGTAGCCTTTTTTTTTTTTCCTTTGTGGATTTCTGCTTGCTTTCTTTATCTGTGTTGTGTGTAAGGAGACAGTACTCATAATGTGTGTAATGGTAGTATTGGGTCTGAGACATCTAAGCCAAACTGGGCATATCAGACAAGAAGTGGTGGAAATAAAAAAGTTTGAACATCAAACCAAACCATGTCCCATTTATAACTCCTTTTTAGCCAGGGCTTACAATTTCTACAGTTCTAATACAGTGAATTTCACATTTCCATTTTGACCCTTACTCTACCATTTATGTGAAATTCTAGGATTGTTTACACTTAACTCTAGAGGGAAATGTCAAGAAAGAAACTCTCTCTGAAGTACAACCACTCTCTTTCAAACTGAACTTTACTTCTCTTCTCCACAAACCTGATTTGACCTCAGAGCATATTGCCATAAGAGAGGACATTTGAAATGGAGATGGAAAAGTGATCTGGTCTTCTCTGTGTTGTGGGGTAACTAGTGCTGCACCTTTTTGCACCTACTTTAGGAGTTTGTACTTTTAGAAGCTGTGGCTTTGAGAGAAGGGGGAGCTGCAAGGGCTGCTCTACCCTTATACTTTTCCTGCTCATCCCAGAATATCTCTTGTTTCCAAGAAATTGTGGAGTTTGAATGCAGAAAACTTCACCCCCCATGGCACCAGAGACTGCTAATGGAACTAGATCTACTCTAACGATACACAGTGCTCTGATGGGTTTAGGTTGCAGGGCACAGATTTTCCTCCTTATGACAAATATTTATCAGTTTAACTCTAAGTGAGCAGTATATTGATGATGGAGTCAAAATGTGGCTGTCATTGTAACTGCTCCAGAGGCCAGAACTGAGACTCATCTCAGCTTTGAAAAATGCCACTGGGGCCAAGCAACCCCTGTAAAGCCCCCAAAATTGCTCTGGACACCATTACTTATGCTGAGGAACAGATCACACCAAATCGATCCCACTGATTTTAATGGAACTATTCGTAAAGCATTGTTCCATCTGAGCCTGATAAAAGCGCGCCTTTACTATGTTTTGTAATCAAGCCATTTAATAATTGAGGCGATCCCTGTGATTTTTCCTCTTTTTATGTTCAAATGAGCCTTTAATCAGTTAGAGCTGTAATTGTATATGGATAACCTGGAAGCCCTATTCTGGCAGTCCTGGCTTTGATCTTTATTTTAGTACTTCAGTATCACTAGTATCATCCCCTTAAACTATTTACCCTCTCTAAGAACTTATTAGCATCTTTTATATTCCCCCTGAAAGGAAAAAAGCTAATGAAGTTTATTTATAAATTTATGTAAAAAAAGATAAGGCAAGTTGTGGTACAACCCCTTAGTAAAGCAAGAGATTTGATTCATCTTTTTACCTCTCTTGTTTTATTGCTTATGCCTTCTCCTTCTGTTTGTTGTTCCTTTTGTTTGTTTGTTTGTTTGTTTTCCCATTCCTTTATTGTAACTTTTTATATTTTTTATTGCCTTGCACATTAACCCCTTTCCAATTTGTTTTCCCTCTTTCTTTTTCTNCTTTATCTGTGTTGTGTGTAAGGAGACAGTACTCATAATGTGTGTAATGGTAGTATTGGGTCTGAGACATCTAAGCCAAACTGGGCATATCAGACAAGAAGTGGTGGAAATAAAAAAGTTTGAACATCAAACCAAACCATGTCCCATTTATAACTCCTTTTTAGCCAGGGCTTACAATTTCTACAGTTCTAATACAGTGAATTTCACATTTCCATTTTGACCCTTACTCTACCATTTATGTGAAATTCTAGGATTGTTTACACTTAACTCTAGAGGGAAATGGCAAGAAAGAAACTCTCTCTGAAGTACAACCACTCTCTTTCAAACTGAACTTTACTTCTCTTCTCCACAAACCTGATTTGACCTCAGAGCATATTGCCATAAGAGAGGACATTTGAAATGGAGATGGAAAAGTGATCTGGTCTTCTCTGTGTTGTGGGGTAACTAGTGCTGCACCTTTTTGCACCTACTTTAGGAGTTTGTACTTTTAGAAGCTGTGGCTTTGAGAGAAGGGGGAGCTGCAAGGGCTGCTCTACCCTTATACTTTTCCTGCTCATCCCAGAATATCTCTTGTTTCCAAGAAATTGTGGAGTTTGAATGCAGAAAACTTCACCCCCCATGGCACCAGAGACTGCTAATGGAACTAGATCTACTCTAACGATACTCAGTGCTCTGATGGGTTTAGGTTGCAGGGCACAGATTTTGTTTTCCCTCTTTCTTTTTCTCATTTTTTCCCCTTCAATAGTTGTCCACCAAGGTCACTTCACTTTCTTCAGTTTTCTTCTTTGACCACTGCTGTTTCCCCATGGGGAACCTTTTGATTCCAGTATTCCAGCATTGCTCCTGCTAACGGGCATCGCCCCAAGCAAACACCCTGTGGTTTGAAGGGTAACAGAGAAAAAAAAGAGATCTTATCTCCACAGGTGCTTATTCCATTGCAAAAAGAAAGACAGAGAGAGCGTTCACAAGAGCAGAGAAGACAAAATGCACCTGGGCCAATGCCAGCAGCTTGTGTGGCAGTGTAAGGTGAAGAATCTCACTGCCTCGTTATAAATGCGTGGTGCTTAATTGTCAGAGGAGGATACCCTCAGCAACCTCAGCTGGCAGCACAGCTGCAGCTACTAGTCATATCTGAATTTTAGGCTGGAGCACTAGCCAGTGGCAGTGTGTTTTGACACCTTTCTCCCTCATCTTGGTATTGCTCTTATGTATAACAAACAACACACCACACTGTAATCTCTCTTCTCTGCTTATTCTTCATCGTGTTCTTTACCCAGCCTCTTCTTCCCAACACTACCAGCTCCAGCTGATGCTGATGTTGCATGTTCTGTTTGAGGGGTGATGGGGCCAAGAGGCGTGGGAGGTAGGCTTCCACCACAGCTTAGAGGAAAAGCTGATGCATACAGTCTGTGGGGCAGGGCAGCTTTGGAAATGGCAGTGCTGTGTGCTACCCCTCTCCCTTCTTTCCTTTGTCTTGGAGATTTGTATCGAGTACATTATGTAGGTGTAACAGTTTTGAAATCCATTTGGTTCTGGGGCTTTTTTTGAGCACGCATTCAAGAAGCTATTTTGTTATTTAGGGTGTTCAAATGTTTGCACATTGATCAGTTCATGAAAGGCATGAAGGCAGAGCTTGGCAGGAGTCCAGAAGAGTGCCACAGAAGCATGGCTGCTGATAAAAAGCTTATCTGTTGGCTAGCAGAAGACTGTATCTGTAATAGAAATGCAGCTACATATTGAATTTTCTCTGTCAGATGAGTAAATCTGCCATAAAAAGTATAATTCACAACAGAGGACAATCCTATACAATGGAATTTTTTCCAGGCTGTCTGCTGAGGGTATGCTTGTTATGTTGGTTAAATGGCAAAAAATGATGCTTGATTCTAAACACTGCTTGGCAAATACTGACACTTCTGAATCTATTTCACAATCTATGGATGAAATTCAATACAGAGGAAAATACTGCTTTAAACATCTACGCCAACAACAAGCACTAGTTTGGCATGGACAAAAATCAGTAACAGGTTGGTTTCAACACTTCTTAACAAATTTACGTTGAAAAGAAAGCACAAAGAAAGCACAAAAGGCACTAACGTACAATCAGGACTCTTGAAAAATAAGATCTCATGTTTCTGTGATGCTGTAAAAATACCTCAGCCTGCAAGTCTCTGGAATTTCTCCAGGGACGTCTTGGCTTTTCTGGCTGTGCAAGGAGCCCTCTCTTTGTTGTTCTTCCTGCAGTGGGTGAGACCCTTTCCTTCACTGCTACAATTCAACCTTCAGGCAGCGTCCTCAGAAGGGTGCTTGCTCTTTTCAGAGGCGAGAGGATGAGAGTGCTGGACCCTGAGCAGCTGCATGTAAAGGACAGCAGGAAATTGTGTCCTACTTTGGACCAATTTCAGAACACTATCGGCAACAGAATCATGGTCAGCAACTTCACAATAAGATTACTGTAGAGAGATCTTGTTGCATTTGCTGCCTTTTTTNCTTTTTTTTTTCTTTTTTTTTTTTTTGAAGTAAGTGTGTAAACTCACAGAGCTTATTTGGTTTCAGTGGTATGATGGCACAGACTGGGTTTTGGCTCATCATTTTGTTCCCTGTGCCCACCTGAGGAGAGGGTAGTAGGAAACTGTCCTAAGCATGGGCTTGCAGTCTATCTCAACCCTTTGCTCTCATCCTGCTGTGATTCCTGGTTCTCCTCAGCTGTCCCCATAGCCAAAGATTATGTAAAATCCCAACCAGTCCCTGTATTCTCTTTTGGCAGGAAGACTGGAAGGATGTAGGAAAAAGTAATGGCATCCTAGGCGTTGCAGGGAGAGAGAGAAGAGAGAAAAGGGACAAATGCCCCCACCAAAAACAAAGGAAGAGCAAGTAATCTTAACATTGAAGTACCAGCATTTCCTAAGAGCACGGGATGGGTTGAAAGACATTTGGGAAAGACGCTAGACTGCGTTACATACTTGTATATACAGTAGTAAAGTGGAGGTAAATTGCCACCATTTGGCAATCTCTCCACATATAAGGAAAATCCTTACATAAAGGGGGTAGTGAATTTTTGTCCCTGACAGGGCAGGAAGTATTCTGTGAACTGGACTAGGGACCCAATCCATTTGTGACTCACTGAGAAAGGTCTTTTATCAAGAAGGGAGGCCCAAGTAGCTTTTCTACAGCTTTACTATACATGAGGAAAGATAAAAGTGCTATTGCTGTTTAGCAAAAAGCAACTAATGAGGAAATTTCCCTAGGCCATGAAGGATCTATAAATACCCTAAGAGAGGGGCTTGGCTTTTCTATTATGCAAGTAGCTCGAGGTCAGAAACTCCCACAAGGTCTCCAGAAACCATGCCCTGAAGACATGTGTGAAAGACCAGAAGACCTATGAAACCTGCCTTGGCTGTAGCTACTGGGACAAAATTTACATGGACTTCTAGTGGGTTTGACTAAAGCCACCTCTACTTATTGCAATGGTGCCCAGGAGCATTGAAAATCAAGAGACTTGGAGGCTGTATGGAGAAACAAGGAGTAGGAGCCAAGAGAGCAAGATCACTGTGGGGGAAATGTAGGAGATGATAATTGCGAGTGAGGCCAGACTGACAGGTTGCAGAAACAAGGGCTGCCTTGGGTTCCCCCTTCTCTTTTTAGCTTGGTTTCTCCTAAGAACAACTCCTACATTTTTATAGACTGGAAGCCTCTTATGAGCATGGGGGCTTGTGTCCTGCCAGTTGGTGATGAGATGAACCAGTTGGCGATGAGAGGTGATGATGGTGAGGTGATTGTAATCTGGCCTAAATCCCTGTCACCGCTATAAAGAGAGGTTCTCTCTGCCACTGCCCTTAGCTCCTCGTTCTCATCACCTCTCCTGCATTCATGGTAGCTTTCACACAGCCACAAGAATTAATCCAGCCCAGGACAGTTAATTTTCAGCATCTTAATTCAGGCATGCCTGTACCAATAAAAGGATGTGAGTGAGGAGGAGTGGCTACTTGTGGCACCACTGAATTTGTACCAGATCCAAAGAGCAACGTCCAAGGCCTGAGACATTAGCATCAATCAGGTGGGGAGGCAATTCCACAGGATGCCAAGCATTATACACCTTTTTTCACCAATTCAGCACCTCATCTACCTGAGATTTATGCACCCCTTTCTTTAGTAGCTTGTTGAGCTGCCCGGCAGGAGGAAGAGAAGAGGTGTCAGCCAAATCAATCACACTTTCACCAGCTATGTATTTTATTGCTTTGTTTAGGTTTACATTTTCCGATTTGCAAAACAACTTATTTCTGCCTTTCCTTTTGTGTTTTCCTTTCGTCTATGGTAGTATCTTTCAATATTCTTAAATAACTACAGAGATTCTGCTTCCCCCTTCCTTATGCTGCTTTCCCTCGCTACTCTTCACTTCACTCTCTCCTTGGTGCAGAGAAACTCCCCTGACAAATTCTCTTGCTTCTTCATCCTCCCCTCCTGACATCCATCGCTGCCTTTCTGCCCTTCTCTTACCACTCGTCTCACAGACGTCTCACATCTTCTCCTTCCAACACTCTGCTCATTCCCCACCTCACACAGAGCCCAGCCCCAGGTCCACCTTTGTCTCCCCCAGGGACAAGAGGGAAGGAGTCTGGAGAACATGATTCCTGCACAAAGGGGTGGAGTTTAGCCTGTCAGTCCCTGTACTGGCTGTGGCTAGAAGCCTTCATTCATGGAAGGACGATTTTCCTGCCTGTCCCTTAGGCACTTCAGGATCAATCGCCCTTTTTCTGCCCTTACTGCAGGGGAAGGACCAGCCAGCAGAAGGGGTACAATGCTGACTGTGAGTTTTTCTTTTCCACATCACTGTAATACAAGAGGCAGAGGATCCTCCCTGGGGAGAACCCCTCCTGCAGGAGATTTTATTTGTCAGTGTGCATTGCCTAATGCCAGCCCCCAAACAGAAGCACAGCAGAGAGGTTTGCATGAAGAAAGCAGCATCACCCGATTCCTGTGCACCTCCAGCAATCTAGGTCATCGAGGGACACAGGAACTGCCACCATTTAGCCTACTGGGAACTACTAACCTAGAACAAATGCAAGGCCATGTGAGAAACCCGACAGAAAACCAGGATGTCTGGTCCAGAATAAGAAGGTACAAAGACATCCTACAGACACATCAGACAACCTGGTCCATCAAATTCAAATTCTTATTTACATTGATTTTGCACTTTCCTTTATAATCACTGGTTTCAGTAGCTTGAGCTGCTTTTCACTATAGCATGTAACATGAAGGGGGCACAGAATCAAGTCCATGCTCTGCCTAGTTCCTCTTTATGCTTCTGCTATTGTCCTATAGCAGTGGCTAATCCACTTTCAGGCCTCCTAGTCATTCTTCGAGCTTCATCATTTCCTAGCACACAGTGTGTGGGAAACCATAATTCCATAAATCCAACTTCTTCAAAAAAACCCCAACCCTCAACCATTACCAATCTGATTTCATTTTTCTTCTTGTCCTTCCTCCCGCAAAGATAAATGAAATGGCAATATTTATGAAATGCCCGATCTACTGCATATGTATTTAAAATCAAATCTGTCACCACATTACTCCAGCTGTGGAGAGATCAGTCAGAATCTCCCCCCTCAACTTTTCCCTCCAAAGTCTCTTGCTGGGCTCTTGCCTCTGAGTTGATTCCACTTTTAATTTTATGTTTCCGTCAATAGCAGAGAAGTAAAACAGCTGACGGGGACAGATAAGGGACTTAGCCCACTGCAACCACCATCCAACTTCAAATTGGATTGACTGGCTGAGTGCCCCCAAATTCTCCATGGATATGCAATTTAACAGAAAGAAAAAGCTCCACACACAAAGGAAAATGTGCAGAAAATAATAAGACCACTTTATGAAACTTAACAGTTTCAGTAATGTGTATGTGATTATAGCCTTAATTCAAGTGAAATGTAACATACATGCTCTTATGTTACCCAAGGGAAAAAGAACCCCAGCTGATTATTTAATTTGTCCTTTTACTAAATGATTTAATTTTTAGTAAGCTGTTACCCAAGAAAGGCCCTATCACATCAGCCTAATGAGGAACTTGATCCACCTTGTCTTTGACAGCAGCCAGGAATGGATACTGAGGGAACACTACGAAATAGAAGTGCAACAAAACAGATGGGGGGAAAAAATTCTAAGGAGAATTTGAGGAAGGGAAAGAGGAAAAATAGGTTAAGGCAGGTGGAGGAGATAAAATAATTCCCTTAGTTTTGTGGACAGCTGTAGATGCACCGTATGAGTGCACACGAGGCTTCCCTCCCACGGATGAGCGCACATGGATTCCTAGAGAGGCAGCCCCAAGCAGGAGCAGCGCTCTTGGCTGTGCATGACTGCTCCCTTACTTAATGGCAAACGTGGAGATAGCTCTCCTGCCCACGGAGGGATAGCAGTGGGGATTTGGACAACCATTTTTTTTTTCTTATTTTTTTTTTACTTGAGATATTGCCCCTAAGATTCAACCAGTTTTAACTGCAAGCAGAAATCATGTATCTTCAAGTATGTGTTGATATCTTCTGTCATTGTTCAGTTAATGATAAGGTTAAGATTATAACAGTTCTGCCAAACTCCTTTGTCACAAGTTAGGCAGATCTCTGCCGTAGTAGTATGCTGTGCTGTCCTCGTCTCTCCTTCTCACTAGTCTTCTTTTAAATTATTCCATTTGGCTTCACAACTTGCCTTCCCTTGATCTCCTAATAGGATGGTGACCCCCGATCCCTTTCCAGGAGTTCTGCCTGCAACATAACCTTTCCAGACTGCCAAACTTCCATTTGCCCCTCATTTCCCTCCTGCTGTGCCACCGATGTCATTGATCCCTTTCTACATCTACAGTTTCCCATTCTCTTTCATTATTTTTCTGCTAGGAAAACTCAGTTTAGCCTATTTGCTGCTGAACCACCACAGTAGTTGCTGAGTAACAAAAAATCAGTGGAACATTACAATGTTTGCAGCGGCTCATTTAGCAGCACCACAAATGTCTTGCACAAGCAGTGATTTCTATTTGCTGCTAATAATTGGAATGTTTCCAATATGAAAGCTGCTGGGTTGTTGAGGTGGCTTTTTTCACTTTTCTTTTTCTTTTTATTTTTTTCTTTTTTTTTTTTTCTTCTCTGATTTGGTAAAACTGAGTCTCTCTTTGTGATCTGCACACAGCACTGGTACACAAGCAAGAGCTGGAGGATGGGATTCCTTCCAGTATCTGAAGGGAGGCTACAGGAGAGCTGGAGAGGGACTCCTTGCCAGGAAGTCTAGTGATAGGACAAGGGGTAATGGTTTTAAATTGGAAGAGGAGAGATTTAAATCAGATATTAGGAAGGAATTCTTCACTGTGAGGGTGGTGAGGCACTGGAACAGGTTGCCCAGAGAAGTTGTGGATACCCCATCCCTGGAAGTGTTCAAGCCAGGCTGGATGGGGCTTTGAGCAACCTGCTCTAGTGAGAGGTGTCCGTGCCCATGGCAGGGGCTTGGAACTCCATGATCTTTAAGGTCCCTTCCAACTCTAACCATTCTATGATTCTATGATTCATTTCACCCACTTCATCTGGGCTACTGGTGAGATTAGACCAGACACCTGCCCTTCTGGTGGGTCAGGGTGGACGAGGGAAATGCTGTCTCTGGGGACTTTGCAGCAGTGACAGCAGCAGCCCCAGCTAGGGGCTGAAATGGTTCTGCAGGCACGAATGCTGGAGGAGATAAGGGCATCATTCTTTTGGCAAAACACCAGTTTGTACAAAAGATCCCCACTCACTGTCCTGCCTGCTTCTCGGCATCAGGTTATTTCTGGCCCTGCTGACAGCCGTTTCTGCTCATACAATGACTGTGGGTAGTAGTGCTAGCTCTGACATTCAGACTTAATTGACCCTCATCCCTGAAGGACATGGAACAGAATAAAGAAAGGCTACACTATAAATACACTGAAATAGGCCATGCATCCTTGTTTGGAGAGCCCTTCATCTCTCCTGTCATCGTCTTGCCTGGGGGTTCAATGAGATTATAGATTCTCCGTGGTGCCTGTCCCAGGCACACAGCCAGGAGCGGAGTGTGGCTGTGCTGCCTTCTTCTGCCCCACAGAGATGGTCCAGCCACAGCCCCACTGACCACATTGGTCCCATCCCTATTACTTCTTGCATGCTGAAGGACATTCCTCTGGTCTTCCTTGCCTTCTCAGAAATTGTTGTTAATTCCGGATGGCCCACTTCATGGCTTGTTGGGTTTCTTCAGCGGAATCCATAATTACCAATATTTCAATCTAAAGTGCAGCTGCCACCAACAGACATCCACTGCTTGGGCAAAAGGCAGAACATTCTAAGCTAAAACTTGGGTGATACACAGGTTGGCCTGTATTATTACTCATGTGTGGTGGCATCATCAGTGAAGTCATTATTTGAGACAACAGAGATCTCAAAATAGTAGTAGATTTTTTTTTCCATGCATGTAAACCTGTTCTGTGTGAATATATATACATAACACATGCCTGTTAACCACATCTGGATGATTTCAGCCTGTAGCTGCATCCACAGAATGTGGGTGGGAATCAGGGGTGAATGAGGTCTACAGGAATTCAGGAAGAGCCTACTGCCTTCCACTTGCTTCTTCCTCTTCAATATTTAAAATGTCAAATATTTTTACTCAGTTATTTGTCAGACCATTACTAATAGTTACAGTGATAATCACAAGATTAAGTATTAAAGTGGTTTTTGTGATGGTGTAAGACATTCACTTGAATGGTATTACATAATAAGAAATTAAAATTATTTTCCCTGTGCATTTTTTTTTAATTTTTATTTTGCATCTCTATTTAAAAAATAAAGATAGTATGCCCTGAATCTGTAATATAAAAAAGCAGGTGGCTTCACATTCCAGTAATATGAATGCAGCATAGCAAACTATATACATATACATACATACATACACACACCCCTCAGCCTGCACAGCTGTTAATAAATATGTATTTTACATTTAGCCAGTAACTGCTGCTCAAGGTTTCTTTCCAGATGCTCAGGGATGAGTTAAACATCACTTTGATTACAGGGTGATGCATTCCCCATGTCAAAAGCTAGCAAAAGGAGCTCCTTTGATAGCAAAGAGACAGCCAGAGGTGATTACAACAAGCAAATGTCCTGGGAAATGTTTGAAGCGAACTGCAGGCCCTGATCAAAGCACAGGTAATGTAAGCAACACAAGGCTAGTAGGAAGAAATTCTGTCTTTTGTTAGACCAGCACACACTATTGGAGAAAACGAGCAACTTTCAATACAAAGGTCTTTATTCAGGTCTGTCATTTGGTCTAATAAAAAGTGTTGTGTCTCCCTGCCGATGCTGCTCCTCTTGTGTTCGCAGCCCACTGCTGAGCCAGCACTCCTGCTGCTACCGACTGCTCCTGCTGGCTGACAGGCAGGATTGGTGCCACGCTGTCTTAACAGTTTAGGGGAGTAATCTCAGATCTTAATTTTTCCAGCACAGAAATGCAGCTCCCAAAGAGAGAATTTATTTGAATTACCAAGAGAGAGCTCTGTCACAGGAAGAAGAAACAAGCAGTTGAAAGACATGTTTGTTGAAGCCCAACACTTCTATTACAAAACCAGCAAAAAACTTGTTTTCCAGCACAGTGCAGGTTACCATAGTGTGGAGCTGTATGAAATGTCTGTCTCTCACAATCACTCTTTGGCTTTGTGTGACTTTATTCCAGCGACTTCAGATATGTATTGTTTTCTTAAACTGTAGCTACACACCCCTCTGCCCTACCTGACTGCCTGGTTGCCTGCCAAATCAAGACAAAAAAAGCCCTTCTGCCACTTTCTCCCCCAGGGCTGCAGGGATTACAAGAAGCACATCCGAGATCACAAGGAGAGCTGAGGAGAGCCCTCTCCAGCTCATATTTGCAATGGGTTCATTGCTTCTTGGCTCTTTCTCATCTCAGCAGCAGCTTCCTTCACCCTGAGGACGTGTGACCTCCGCGGGGAAAGAGGCTGAGCTGACAATAAGAGGCTGAGCTGACAAAAAGAGCCTGAGCCACATGTGGTAGAGCAGAGAAAGCAGTGGGACAGGAAGGGAGAAGGGAAAGGTGATTAACTGGGGTGAGATTTTCTGGAAAGGCAGCATTTGACAGAGAAATTCTCCAACAACTTAGAGAAAAACCTCAAGTTTGTGTTTGGGCTATATAAAGATATAAAACAGATTTTGGGCTTGGAATTCATTTATCCTGAACATCAGTTGGGTGCCTTGGAGAACTGTGTGATGGGACTGAACTGGGGGGAGGCAGGTACAAGTCCTGTGTGAGGAGTGCAGTTCTTTTGTGAGAAGCTTGTTTGAAACTGTCTCCCCTTCACTGAGGTGTGCGTGAGGTTCCTCGAGGGGAATATGAGACGAGGATGAGAGGGACACAAAGTTAAGCCAAGCCTTTATTTTTTTTGTGCTACTGAAGTGAATCCTTTAGCAAAGTATTTTGATTGAAGGTAATGCTGACACACGCTCCAGTTGTACATCTGCCAGTTTGCTTCCAAACCGTCTGTGATCAGAGGAACATTTTCACCAGCCTGCTCTGCTGCCAAACAAGCAGGCAAGCAGGAGTGAGACTGGGTGGCTGACTAATTTCCAAATGTCAAGGTTTGCCTTTTACTCTCCCTCCCCTCCCGAGTTTTCCAGAGGCAGGCTGCCCGTTTGTGATGGCAGTGCCTTGGGCTCTGTGAACGCTGGCTACTGATGCTGCACACTGCTCCTGCAGTCTCAGCACACAGTAATCCCTGAGGAACACGTCTTCATCTGTTTCTTCAGGGGATGTTTTTTCTCAGGCTGTGAAATACTGTGTAAGAAGCTGCTGCAAAGTCCTGCGCAAATGTCACTTGCACTTTCCTTGTCAATGAAGAGCTGAGCTTGTTACAGATCCCAGCTTTGTACCAGCATGTACCTGTTTATTGCTCTTGCAGACAGATATGGTACATTGAGTACAAGACTCTCCAGAGACCGCGTATATAGTTTAACAATAACACATTGCCAAATGTATTCCCTCTCAGAGACAGATAACAAGACAGTATTTCCGGAAATAAACACATCCCCATCTATCCAATCCTTGAATGTTCCCACACACAAAGACTTGGGGAAAGAGATGAAATTGTAACCTTTCCCTGAAAGCCACTGACAGTCCTTGCCATTTTAGGATGTGGCACAGTGGAGGTCTTCACTGGGAATGTTGCGTAGCTGTGCCACTTTAGAACTAGGCAGCTCTTAATGAAAGAATTGAATCTGTAGCAGTCAAAAATCAAATGCTGAGGTATGTGCAGAAGTAAACAAGAAATGCCACCAACCCTTGACAAGCAGGGAGGCAGAAATGTCCATCAGTTCCTGCCCATCAGATTGCTCACGCTGCAAACCATGTGATGGTTTTGACAGCAGTGTACTGCTGAGCCTGTAATTTCTCTGAAAACTCTCAGGGGTGATGGAAAACGGGATAACCCCATCCATGAGTCACATTTATGTGGGTAAAAATAGAAAAGCTACATGCAAAGGTGCGGAGAGATGGCAATGGTAAAAGGAAAAGCTCTTCAGTATGTACATTAACAGGAATTTAAGAAAAAATGAGGGAATCAGAGCCCACTCTCCCCTGCAGGCTTTTCAGCATAGGCATTCTTGTTTTTCTCTTTTCCCCTTCTTTTTACTTCTTCTTTCTACCTTGCTGACCATTTTAATAACTGTTTTAGGGGTGCTATTTTTCTCAGCACTGTTTCCAGCAGATTTTCTTTCCCTTTGCCATGTTTCTTTTTTATTTCTTTATTGTCTCACTGGTTACACACCTCACCCTGCTGCTGGGGTGATATCCCCCAAACACACACTTAAAATTTGCTTATTTCTCCCCATTATTTTTTATCCAGCCCAAGCCCCAGTGATCTTTGAACTCAGCTCCTTCTTCCCTGCAGAGGCCTTAACCTCACAAGCAGCTCTTCTCTCTTTACTTTTTTCTTATTTCACTGCTGCTTTTTCCTTGTCATTATCTCTCTTTTCCACCACCAACACAACCACCTCAAAGCTGCCCCTGTGTTTCTCATCTTCCAGCCTCTCCTGGGACTCTCCTCATTGAATTTCCCATAAGGTTCCCTGCAAAGATCACAGGACCCAGAGAAAACCCTGCCAAAGTGATGAAATATGTATCGGCTCTACCTGCGCTGATAGCAATAGCCCTTTCGAGCCTCCCATGTCAATCATGAACTCTGCTGTTCACATGATATCCTGCAAAGACGATAAACTAAGCACGGACACGACTCCTGCAGAGAAAATAAAAGCCGGAAGGGCTCCCCTGGTGCTTCACATTACACTGCAGCTTCAGAAAGGTAGGGATAAATATATTCAACCTTTTCAAGACAAGGAAGCACAGCAAAAATGTTGCAGAATGACTCATTTAAAGGAGTTTCAGAAATACATACCACTGGGTTAAGAAGCAAGGGTGATACTTAGGAAAATTTCATAGAAAAAAAAAAAAAAAAGAAGATTGGAGGAATTAGAGCCTGGAAATTCAAAGTTAACTTAACCCAACTGTTGCATATATAGGCAATCAGAACCAAGCTGGCTTAGAAAAGCTTAAATCTGTCTCGGCACCTTGCTGCCCCAGGCCCTCTAATAGTCAGTGTTTGTCCCTAGACTATAAAGTATTTTGACACCTTAAATCCTCTGTAGCTTTGTCAGTTATTTGGCCTATATTGCCATCATCCTAAACTAGGTCTAGCCCAATTTAAGTTGCAGAGGACACACATAAGGGAATATCCTTGCACACAGGGCTGTAGTCTTTTTGAAAATCATAAAAGCTTAAAGTAGTTAGCAATTTCCCAGCCGCTGACATCAATAAATTATATGAGGAAAGCAGGTTGGAAATGAACTGAATCTTTGGATGAAGTACAAGAAGAAAAAGAGGGCAGGCACTGCTGCTGTCTTATCAGAGCAAGGACAGGAGAAAAGTTTGTGATCTTCTCATGGCATTTCGGGCAGGTTCTTAGATATAGTCATGGTGCTAAACAGAAAGGGAACTAAACAGACTTAAGCTCTTCCTTCCTTTAGCATAAGGCAGCATGAACAAGCAGTGCCTCCAGCCAGACCATGGATGTGTCCTTCTTTCAATAACGACCTGACCCTGGACTTTAAAACCCACCACTACTGACCTTCATGTATGCAATTCATTTCACAGTAACAACTTTTGAAGGTGAAGCTTTTGCTCAAAACCAATGGATTCTGCTTCAACTGTCTTAAAATGTAGGGGTTATTTTCTCTAAATGTCTGTTACAACAGTCAGCTTTAGCTTGACTTTTCCACTGTTTTTATATAACCAATTGCTTCTACATCAGAGAGCAGATGATGCCAGCTAAACACAAATTTACGCCATTATGACTTTAATGACTTCAGAGGACTTGAATTTAGTGATGTGTTTAGCCTCACTTGGTAGTGTTCCCTTCCGTCTGTTTTTGAAAAATTAACTAGCTGTGATCATAGGGTTTTAATAAATTGACAAGGTCTAATTTCTTCTTACAGCTGTGGCTCCCTCTCTGATGAGCATAAACCAAGACTTACTAATGCTGCTATTTTCAGACTTCTTTTAATCTACGTTATTCTTGTTTATATTTTGCTTGAGGGACTAATTTTTAAATTATCAATTATTTTATTTTTTTCCTAAATACCAGTAGAAATGAAGCAATGCATGATGCTTGAGAAAAATTACCATACAAGTAATAAACATTAATTAATATTTAATTAATTTAATGAAAAACGAAATGAATACGTAAACAAAAAGTACGTGGTTGTACAGCGCTGTAAGCCGGGAGGAGAGGAAGAGCCAGGGGGCAACAATCCTTTGTTCAGGCTAGGCTGCCTCTGTCATCTGAGAGGACAAAATTAAGACAGTAGGGTATTGCCAGGCTGCACTTCCACTGCCATCTGAAAAGTGCCCAAGGGGAGTTGTGCTGTGCTAGCTCAAGCTATTTTCCGTCCCATCTGCTCAAGTTGATTTAGAGAAGTGCATTATGCAACTGCTCTGCTTGTAGTCCTGCTATGCTGAGGGTCAAGTGGACGTGACAGCACACTTAACACTTCTGGAAGTTTTGAGGAAGTGATTATATCAAACCTGACTTTTCAGTCTGCAACGGTAAGGGTATTGCTATATAGCTATTAAAATAAAATAAAAAATAAAAAAAAAAGAAAAGAAAAAAAAAGAAAAAAGAGAAGGAAAGACTTGAGATGAAGATTAAAAGATGAAGATTAAAGCTGAGAAAGGCTGAAGTACACTCAATTGTATCAGCAAGAAGGTGCAATAGCATAAAAACTAATTGGGACAAGACTAAAGGCACATTACCTGCACGGCTTGGGTGTTTGGCAGCGAAACACCGATGTTATCGTACACCAACAATCCAGGACACAGTCACCTGTAGCCCTTCAGGTGGTCTCTTGTTACTGCCAGTGTGGGAAGCAGCACTTGTAAATCACGCATATTAAGCGCTTGCCCTTAGCTAAAACAAAACCAAACATTTTAGTGGCTATTCATGGAACGTGATTAAACATCCTTATTAATATTTATTTTAGTGGAATCCTTCTTCAAATTCCCTACATTTTGTGTGATAAAAGTATCTGACGGTGTCCTTTACACAGGCTAGTATTACAAACAAAACTGTCTTTCTTGATCCTTTTTTATATGACTATTACACATCTCCCAGCACTATTTGGTAAATCTCCTAGGGAAAAGGGTGAAAGTAAGTTTGTTCATCAGCTCTTTTCGGAAACATTCAACGTTCAGACACCACAGACATACAGTCACTTGTTAAGAGCAGGCAGAAGTGGTTGGTCAGAGTGATCTGTGTGACCAACTATCCCCAGCTCAATCTACCATTGTTTCTTCCAGAAGTGAACAAAAAAAACCACCCCAAAACATCACTGCACTGATTCAGGAGGTCTATATGAACCTATCTCAGGCTGTTATGTTGCAGGCTTGCACTAGACCCCAAAAGCCTGTTTTCCCCAAGAACAGGCCAAGTTGTAGTTCAGGAAAGCACAGACATACAGGATGAAAAGCTAAAGAGGTCGTACCTCCCTTGACAATACCATTACATCTGATGCTGGCTTCAAAAATCCCACACATGCATTGATTCGGGTCTATGCTGTGCTGTGTTTGTGTATTATGAGCAGCTGTAAGAGTCATTGCTGGGATACTTTTGGGAACCAGGCTGCTGCTCCCACTAAAAACTGACATAAATTTATCTTTGAGGTTGAGCATCACCTCCTCAATGAGCAGCACATGCACAGGCCTTCGATACAGAGCTTATTTCAGCCATAGGACCTAACCCAATTCCCTCTACAGTTGACATCAGGACATCCATGAGATTTAGATCAGGCTTCAGGGGCTTGTCTTAGGAGTGCCAGAGGTGTCTAGAACATATTAGGAAACATCTTCCTATGAAAAACTTGGAAATTATCTTAAATTCCATGTTTCTTACAGTTGTAACGAGCTAGGGCTTTGCTGATATTTCATTAAATGAATGAGAATTAAAAGTAATTAATTTTCAGATTCAAGTCTAGAGCAGAGGCCACAAAGTATTTAAGTTCTGCAATGATTAAAAAATCACAGTATTTATAAGTTATTATTTGTTTATCTTCTGATCTATGACAGTTCACCAAAGTGATATAAAATTATCATCTCACCTCTTTCTCTCTCTGCCTCAAAGCAATATCAGAGCAAAGAATGACTCAACAAGAATAAAGTTGGTAAATATAAATGGCTTCATCAAAGGCGTAAGTGCCACAGGATGCAAGTAACCTGTCTTCACAGCACTGATAGAATTATGCCGATTCTATTCTAAAAATTTCCATAGTCACTGAAACATAAAAGAGCTAGTTCTGGTTATTTTTGCTTACTGTTGAGAAATGACAGGAATTGTGAGATATCTTAAAGTTATTTCAGGTCATGATATTCCAAAAAGTTCTAAAACTCATAATTAATTAAAAAGCAAATGCACTACCTGAAAAATGACCATGTAAAAATGTTAAATTGAACTTAAAGCATGTATACCTCACATTCCAAATCTGATTTTTTACACTGTAAGGGTTTGTGACCCTGTATATATTACATTTGGTTTCTAAAAGAGAAGCACAGTTTCTAAAAGAGAAGCTGAGAAAGTAAGGAGAATGAGAAGGAACAAGTTCCTTTAGCCTGTCAGACCTGAGACCTTTTGCAAAAACTGCAAAAGATCTCTTTCTACCACTTTTGTCTCGTTAGCACTCATTAGAGATGCAAGTGGAAATCAACTTATTGACGGGCTCTAAAACTGACCTTTAGAATATATGTTTTACTGTTACCTACATTTATACATCAGTACAACGTCGCTAGGTACTGATGCACTGAGTATACAGAAACAAAGAAACAGGAGTCTACAAAACAATAAGCTTGTAAAATGTCATGTTATCAAAAGTCCATTTTCACAGCAAGTGTTGGGTTGTTGGCACTCATATTTCTGATGGCTCCTATTCAGGCAGTCTCTGTAGGCTTCCATTTTCCTTGGCTAAATCAGCAAATAATCCTTTAGTTTGCATTTGCCCAGGCAGAATGACTCTTATTTTTCCAGACTTGCCCAAAATACTTCACAAGTCCCTGTCCTTTCCTTCTAACTCATTTGTATACCTGTTTGTTCCTGTCAGAGACTGATTATGGCTCCAGCGATGAGCTTGATCTGATCTCATTTCCAGCACAGATGTTTGGTTTCTCAGCTTCCCCTCTTTGCGGATATTTGTTGTTGCATTTCCCCCTGCAGGGGGCTGAGGCCTTTATTTTGTTTTACTTTAGTTTTTTGTTTCCTGTTGCAACGTTAACAGACACTGCAGATACTGCTTTTTGGGTTAGCCTCTGTCTGTGCCATGCTTCAGATGGCACCAGATTGTTAAATGGCAAGGAAATGACTGGATTATTGAGTGGTTTGATCCTGCCACATGTGTGAGTTGTCTCCAACAACACAACAAGTGCTCAAGGTGTACGCAGGAATCATCTCACACCAGCACAGTTCCCACCTGGCAGCGATGGCTGTTGGCATCACAGCTCATCTCCAATGGCTCTGCCAAGGAAGAACAGCTCTGAAAAGCAGGAGGGACTTCAGGGAGGGAAGATGAGCCGAGCCTTTGGATCCCCCAGTGCTCTGGAAGTGTTTTTCTCTGTCTACGCACCTGTCTGGGACAATGACGAACACAAGAGCTCAGCATGTGATGAGAGGGAGCATCCACCCTCTTGGCAGGCACAGCTGCACTTCTTGGGTAGGAATCAGAGAAGCAAGCACACAGTTTGCAGGGCCTGAGGGAGACATTTCTAATAGAAAAGGAAGGAAAAAATTAGTTGTGGATTGGTTTTGTGCTATTTTTAATGTGAACTGCTTTGATAGCATTTCTCTGACAGGTTCACATCAGGTAAAAGTCTGATACCACAAGTACTTACACCAAGAAGCTGTTTTCAAGCATCATGTTTGCTGCATGGACTATGTTTTATTTTTAAATACTGACAGTATTTCAAAGTTGTTTTTTTTGCTTGTACCATTATAAAAGTTGATCGCCCAAACTAAATAAGGCTCGGTCTAATTGCTGTTTGGGTGCCACATACTAAAATGCTGCAAGAAGCAATGATCATAGTTCAGCTAGTGGAACATCTGCCTCTGAGTCAGTAATTACTGAGTGCCCCTGCATTGAATTTAGGGGTCACTGGGCTGCTGAATGCGCTGTTCTTGTATGAAATATGAAACAAAAATTCTAATCACTTGTTGGCCATTAAGTAACTGATGACAGCTTTCATCAGAGACTCGCAATAGCTTTGCTCCTCTAACTGTGCCAGGTAATTACATTCTCTCTACCTAAATGAACTTTCAATTACAGAGAGTACTTTTCTCCTCTAAACTGTTTAGAAACAATGTTATGCACCGTTAAGTTATTGCCCTTGTCCCATCACAGAGGTGGCTCATTTTTAGCACAAGACAAAGAGATCCCAGTCCATTCAAGGATGCCCCGCATAAGCTTTGTCCCAGCCTTGACAGTGCTTCCATCTCCTGTTCTCTCGGGCATTGCTGTATCCTCATCCATCCTGTTTCAGCCCAGCTGCTGGAAGGAAGAGACCCTACTGAAACCTCTCCTTCTCCTCACCATACTCCCCTTCTGAGACCTCCCAGAGGGGAGTTTGCACCACCAGGCAGCACTCCAGGGCAGACAGAAGGTGGTATGGGATAATGGCCCAGCTGAATGGAAGGGTATGACCTGGGGTTTTTTCATGGCCTCGGTTTTGTGCTTGACTATTCAGCAATTCAGTTCAGGCACAAATCTGGCTACTTGCATAGTGGCAGAGGAAGGCCATTTTTCAAGAACACAGGTATATCTGAATATAATATTATGTCCCCCTCCCCAGCAAGCATTAGAGCCATTCACAACTGAAGAGAAGTGTTTATCTCCTGAGCAGGGTAATCTACATCTATCTTGTGGAAATACTTTATCTAACAGATTTACATACAGAGCCTGGAAAAAAAAATCTCATCTATACATTCATATAAAGGAGAACATATATATTATGAGATATAATATATATCTAAGGGAGAATGCAGAAGAAAGAAGCAAGAAATATGATCTCTTTATTAACACTGGTTGAACATAACAGTATATAGAAATGTCCATGTTTCCTTACAACTGACCATTTTGCAGAGAAATAAATAATTCTTTTTAAAAAGTGACTGACCACTACTCACGCAAAAATGCTTCAAGGCAGATACCAAATTCCCAGAGAATATGCATTATTCTGCACTCTGCAAGCACCAATCCATCTTACTACTTCTGCACAGCCACAGCCATCCCTGTCGGGCAGCGCTTTCTTTCTGCCATACAGTTTTGCTGGCAGATTTAGAACTCCCATCATTTTCACCTCAAACAACCTCGGCCCAGCTTAGACAGCATCCTCCAGATTTGACCCCGATGCAGATCTCACTGAAGGAAAGGGCCTGCTCAGTGTCACTAGGATAAGAAGACAAATACCCTTAAAACCTGTAGCTCTGATCCCCTGGCGATCTGCTTTCAGTAATCAGATTCCGGAAAGCTGTTACTCTAAGTCAAGTCGGTGCTGTTAAAAGTAAGCAGCGCCGTGTTGCAAGGCCAACAAACCTAAGGAACAGCACAGCAGTGGTAGTAAATGTCCCCTCAAGCCATCTTTTTTAAGCGGCAAGTACTTATCAGAATTACAGTGAACTCACAGAAAAGGGGGGGGGCGGTGGAATATCAAAAGGCACTTTGAAGTCCTCTTTTATATTTTTGACACAGTAAAAGGAGACAAAGGAAAGATGTTCAGAGCCATTTAGAGCTGTGGGCAGAAGGCTAGTTTATGACATAATTATCTCACAAAACTCTGCTGGCTTCTTTCATGGCTATGAATTTTCACATAATACCAAAATTATTCATTCCTACAGCCTACTATTGTTTCTCATTTTATTTTGGGGGATTTGCTTTTACCAGCTGGTGCGAAATACAAAAATGGCTTGCTTGCTTAATTACAACAGAAATCCTGAAAACAAGGACACATTGCAGAAATAAGAATTCAATGTAGTACTCCACCTGGAGTGCTGTGTCCAGCTCTGGAGTCCTCAACACAGAAACGACATGGACCTGTTGGGATGTGTCCAGCGGAGGGCCACCAAGATGATCAGAGGGATGGAGAAACTCTCCTTTGAAGACAGGCTGAGGGAGTTGGGGCTGTTCAGCCTGGAGAAGAGAAGGCTCCGGGCAGACCTTAGAGCAGCCTTCCAGTATCTGAAGGAAGCTACAGGAGAGCTGGGGAGGGATTCTTTGTCAGGGAGTCTAGTGATAGGACATGGGGTAATGGTTTTAAATTGGAAGAGGGGAGATTTAGATTAGATATTAGGAAGAAATTCTTTCCTGTGAGGGTGGTGAGGCACTGGAACAGGTTGCCCAAAGAAGTTGTGGATGCCCCAACCCTGGAAGTGTTCAAGGCCAGGCTGGATGAGGCTTTGAGCAACTGATCTGGTGGGAGGTGTCCCTGCTCGTGGCAGGGGGGTTGGAACTCCATGATCTTTGAGGTCCCTTCCAATTCTAACCATTCCATGATTCTATGAACAACAACTCTTTTTTCTGCTAGAGTTCACATAATGGGAAAGAATCTATGAGACTGGAGAGGTAAGAAAAAAACACTGATATCGCTACACCTAATTTAATAAAGTGAGAGGACAGACTGAGGAGATTTTAAAACCAGTGTTGCAGAGCACTGAGTGATGTACTGGCGAGAGCATTTACAGTTTGATCTCAGGTTAAACAGAGATGTGAGCAAGCCAGATTTTGCCATTATCAGGAAAATAAATGGTTGGTTACCTCAGCCGTAATTCTCATCAACTTTACTATCAGATCACGTCCTTATTTCTCCTGAGTATGATCCGTTCTATAACCCCGAACCAGAATTTCTGATATGAAAGTATGGACTTTGATTCTTTTTTTTCCCCATTACGACACAAAGCATCCACACTTGGGAACTGATTGCAATGTAAAAAAAACACCGAGAGAGGAATTAGACCCCTCATCACTGCAGAAATGTAACTGCGTGTTCGCTACATGCACATGTTCTTCAGTTTCACTGCTCTACACTGGGCATAAATTTGTTCAAAAATCCATACGATCCTCATTGTGAGAAGGAGAGAGGAAACAGAGTTCTGCTTTGAGTAGCTCCTACTTGCAAACAAAAAAGGGGTGAAAAAAAATAACATTACCTGCACATTGCTGCAGGCTGGAAGATGCCTTCAGTGGTGAAACTGTTACTCACACCCACTTATAGATGTCTACAGACCAGTTCCTCCGTGTAACCTCTGCTTCCTTCTGAATCTGTTGCCCTTGCTCTGCCCAGTTCTAGTCACCTTTCTGTCACACCTCCGCCCATGCCCTAGACACATTCTTTCTCTCCTGGTGTCAAAATTTTGCTTTCTTGGTTCTCCACAAAAAAAGGAAGAATTAGGAATCTGACTTCACTGCAGAGGGCTAAAGGGCAACATTAGACACTGAAGAGAAGCTGAGGAAGGCAGCAGCAAGAGGGAAGCTGAAGCAAGAGGGAAGAAATTCTTTACTGAGGGTGTTGAGATGCTGGAACAGGTTGCCCAGAGAAGTTGTGGATGCCCCAACCCTGGAAGTGTTCAAGGCCAGGCTGGATGGCACTCTGAGCAACCTGGCAGGGGGCTTGGAACTAGATGGTCTTTTAGGTCCCTTCCAACTCTAACCATTCTCTGTGATTCTATGAAATGCAAAAGGCAGACAGCAGAGACCATAACTAAGGGACGTTGCTTCTGAACAGGGTCAACGCAAGGAGAAAGGCAGGAACTGGTGAAAAACCAGCAACAAAAGCAAGTGGAGCAAGTGGCATTGAACAAGGGTTTATAATAACAAGAACATCATCAAGAACTTTGAACTGAAGCCTGCATCCCCAAATCTTCATATTTCTCTGTTTCTAGCAGTTGGTTCTGAATCCCAGCAACAAAAGCTGAGGATTCCTTGGGTATCTATACAGTAGCAGATCTATAAAAAAAGTTAAGAGCCAGCTATTGCTCCTGCTCACTCAGGAAGCTTAAATGGGAGGATGTCTGCTTTGTTAGGGACGTAGCTGGAAGCCACTCTGATATTGTGTGTTAAAATATACTTGAGTTTTCCATAGACGTGGAAAAAAAGTGTCAAAATTAGGACCTGACCATTATTATCTAAACCCACTTCTCTAGTAAAAAATTATGCCTAGGAATTGAATGATCTCCAGCTGAAAATCTAATTTCTGTTTGGATATACCACTACGTGGTGTCATATATCAGATGCCAACTATACCCTGCATCTTCTACATTCTCTTTAGCCAAAGGACCAAATCTCATGTCATTCCCAGAGCACCGCAGAACAGCATGATCTCTCTTCCTTCATGTCAGTGATAAAAACCTCAGGCCTCACGAAAAACAAAGTATGTTCAGGCACTCTGACTACAGGAACAAATAGAAGAATGTGTCACTAATTATTAATTAGTCTTGCACGTGCCCAGTGTGTGATATCCTTGACAAGCAATCCTGACTGCAAGTTAACCCAATGACAGACATCTTGCAAACACACACACACAAAAAGACTTTAAAAGGCCAATGGCACTGACAGATGAACACTGGCGCATCTTGTCTGGCGAATTTTAAGATCTCCCTGCTGCCCAGTGGATAAAACACGACATCAGCAACATCACTGCAGAATCCAGAGTCTTTAAATCTCTAACGAAGGTGGCTTTAAACAAAGGTGCTGCTCTGCGCAGGGCAGCTTGAAGCAGAGGGACATGGCCTTCTGTCACTTCTGTCAGGCGGAAAATCATCTGTAGGATTCACAAACCAGGCACTTGAAATTACTAGATGTTTTTTACCATGACCTACCTTTAGCTCCCCGTGTCCTGAATCCAGTGTGGAAAACAATTCCACCTTCTATCACCGGGTTGTCATAAAAAATAATTCAGTTGTAGGTAAGTCAGTTATTACAGGGGAAAACAGCTTAGAAAACGCTGTAGGAAATGGTCTTAATATATCAATTCAAGATACACTATGGATCATGACATTTAGAAAGGGGAATGTTAGTAAATGATGTACAAATGATACACAGGCATTGTGTATCCTCCTCACGTAAGGGGAAAGGAAAAATACATGACATATGAATATGTAAATTAAAAACACACCATAATGCATTTATGTAAGGAAATGGTATGGGACACCTCTCTTCTGACAATTTCTATTTCTTTATGACATAAACTACATGTATTTTTAATGTGGGGTTTTTTAGGTAATGTCCTTAGCAAAGGAGAGTTTAGATGAGCAACACATTGTTTCTGTAGTTCAGTTCCAGGAACCA
This sequence comes from Thinocorus orbignyianus, assembly GCA_013400375.1. NCBI lineage: Eukaryota > Metazoa > Chordata > Aves > Ciconiiformes > Thinocoridae > Thinocorus > Thinocorus orbignyianus. Next base: position 595,528 of record VXBW01004173.1, read on the forward strand.
GCAAAGACTGAGAGGTTTGTACAGCCAACAAAAGCCTACTCCGTAACCAAAAGAAATAACTGCAAAAACTCCAGCTTCCATTTTCACCATGTTGTAACTAGGTCAGATTAAATAAAGCAGTAGATTTAGATTTTAAAGGATGGTTATGAACTTAGTATGAATGAAGAAGGCTAGATAAGGTTGTCAGCTGAGAAAAGGATCACTGAGAAGTCAAAAAGTAAGTTTTTTCTTTATTTTTCAGATGACAAAGTTAAGCAATATGCAAACATGAAGATTTTTGCAATAGTAAAGATATGGCAACAACCTAAAGGACCCGAGTGTGAAGAAAATGCGGTTAGAATGTAATGAGATCAGGCAAGCTGAAAAAAAATAATTAAGATAAGCTGGTCTAGATAAAATAAGAATATTTACAAGCCTTTCCAAATAGCTGCCATCTGAAAAAAGAGGGGGAAGGGTGTTGGAGGGAAAACAAATAAATGTTTTATTAATAAGCAGAAGATAATACAGTGTCTACAGCCTTAGACTCAAATTGTATTTGTGCTGTCAGGAACTGTGGGTCTGGAAGGACAAGGGGTTTGTTGACACTTTTAATCTACAATAGGAATGCTTTCAAATCCTTTAGTTTCATAAAAAAATATCAGCACTATTTTATTTTTCACAGTCAACCTGGGCAGAAGTGGCATCATCCCAAATAGGGGAAAAATATCATCTTGATTCCAAGGTACAAAGCACTAAAAAGTTATCTGTCATCAAGTCGTCTGAAAAATCAACCCCCAAAGTAGCATGTAAACATGAATAAAAATTAGCAAAAGCTTCATCTCCTGTATGTCGTTTTAAAACCATTGTCACAGATTCTGATGACATTTATGCCATGAAAAAGGCATGTGAGTCTGGGGACAAAACTGAAAATAACATAGAGGCTTAACCCAAAATCACTGTATCCGGCTATTTCTCGAAGAGAAAACCCCACAAGCAAAGCAGGGTTGTGGCAATAGGACTGCACTTTGAAATAATCTGGCTTTGCACATTCCCAGAGCTCCAGTTTTAGACCCCGCTTTGGTTTGGATTTTGAATGATCCCAAATTGCCGTAATTTATTCAAGAGACTCCAGTGACACTGACATGTCAAGGAAAAAGCTGGGGTAAATAAAAAGCAGAGAAATGCTGTGAGAGCTGGCACACAGAAGTTGTGTCCTCATGATACCAAAACTGTGGCTGCACTGGCAGTGCTGGGGATTCCCACACCGCATCCCCTCTGCCCAAAACCATGCCATCCTGTAGAGTGGAACTCTTGCCATCCATCACCCTCTCACCAAAGAGCCTGGGTATTTCGAATCATAGAATCACCTAGACTGAGATCTAGGTGATTCAGATCCTTGAGACCAACCATCAACCTAACACTGACAAAGCCACCACTAAACTATGTCCCTAGGCACAGTGCCTACAGGTCTTTTAATTATCTCCAGTGACGGTGATTCTACCACTGCCTTGGGCAGCCTGTTCTAGTGCTTGAAAACCCCTTTCTTGACAACTCTTCTCTTCTTGGTGGAGAAATGTTTCCTAATATCCACTCTAAAGCTCCCCTGGTGCAGCCTGAGGATATGTCCTCTTATCCTATTTCTGCAAGCGAGAGCAATAGAGCCGGAATAAAACCCCACAGCTATCTCCCAGGTTGAGAGATTTGATTCACGGAGCAGATACGCTGAACTTCGTAGCAATGCTTGGAGATAAAGCCTTCAGTCCAAAGCTTAGCTGGGAGGATGTGAAGGGAATCACCTTGGTGGGGAGGGCAGACCACTTTCCTGGTAGCGGGTGATGGAGTGAGGGTGAGGCCGTCGCTACTGAAGATTTTTCCATCCTCCGCCTGCTGCATCTAATCCGCTTTCAGACTCGCTTTCACTGCATTCCATCCCCCCTCAACCTCATCCCGGCACCCCTGGACCCATCCCCGTCCCCGCAGCGGCCTACTGCCCCCCACAGCCCCGGGGGCGGCG
>VXBW01004173.1:597949-697120 GCA_013400375.1 Thinocorus orbignyianus
AGAAGGGAGGAGGGGGAAGCATCGTCCCTGATTCATTCAGCCCCGGCGAGGTGCGATTAAACATCGTTTTCTGCAGGGCTTTGTTTTGGTTCCGCGGCACGGCGTTACGAGCAGCATTCCTCCGGCGACCTGGCACACCTTGTCATGAAGCGCTAATTGGGGAGTTGGTGCTTTGCTGGTGCCAGCTGCGGTTGTTAATGAGTAATAACTACCCAAGCGTTGTGCGATTGGTGTTCTGAGACACGTAAAATATGATATTGCTGAAAATCTGCCTGTTTCATGACCTTTTTCTCATGATAGAAAGGTGCGTGAGCACAAGAAACTGTTGAAAGACCTTTCTGTGGATTTAGAAGGACAACAGTGTGTGTTGGGGTCTTAGCCTGTCACTGGTGTTTCAACAAGTAGTTCAAATGCAGTCTGAGATATTAACACTGTTCATTAGAGTTGCCAGTTGCATTGACGCGCAGGAGGCACAAGTGGCTGTCCATCGCTGCTGGGGCTTTCTCTGCAGCGCTTGGAGGGGAAGCAAGGGTACGATCTTAGTCATCTTAATCCTTTCCAAAATGGCAAAGATAACTCATTATAAAAGTCTAATCTATTTTTCCTAATGGAAAATCAAAGGAGATGCTTGCTAAAGTCATTTGACAACTAGACTTCCCCTTTGATACTCTGTTATCCTTGATGATAACTTGATAAAACACTTCTAAAGAAAAGAAAATACTTTATCTCTGAATGTATCAAAGGCTTTAAAGCAACAGTCTCCTCAGTTCCAGGTGTACTTTTTTGTGGTCCGTACAAATTAGAGAGACTCTTGTGTACTAATAGGCTGCCTTTCATCAAGTAGATAATAACAGTTTATTATTTATACTGAACACTCTTTCTTGTAGCAGACAAAGATAGCATTTCTATTGAGTAATAAGCTTGCTTTAAATTATAAATAGTGAATGAGGAAGAAATGCATAACAGCATCTTTCCCTGCATGATCAAGCAAGGTAGTATGTATGCAAGTTTTCAAAGATGAGCAAGTGATGGATTTAGATGCTTTAGAGGGGAGGAAGAAGAGGACATGTCACTTCAGAACTGTGATCCTGAGGAACAGAGTTGGTCGCATGGGACTGTGCATTTTATTTAGGTTGTCTTGTATGTGTTATGATAAAACTTTAGAGTTAAATGCAGATTGGCTGGGATTAAAAACTTTATGCTTGTGCTAGCTGGCTTTGAGTTTTTTTCAGCCTTTTGCTACCTTGAGCAAAGTTCTTCAAAGTTGTGAAGAGCTGGAGGCAGCATTTTTCTCAACAAACTTAATGTTCTTGTTTGATTGTTTGACACTGGTGGCAGCTATAGAAAAACAAGACACTAAACGTAACTATTTGGTGTAAGGCCTGTGAAGCTAGTTCTGCTGAGCAGGTTGTATCTTGGAGATTGAGCTTGGTGTAGAACTGAGCTTTACAGAAAGCAGTGAAGTGCCTTACAGAACTGAAACAGGAGAGCTGCTGCCAAAAATGCTCCTGCTTTCCTCAGGAGATGAAGAGATGGTTGTCTGTCTCCAGGTTGAGTTTTCTGGTTGAAGTCACTCCTAATTGCTCTTTGAACAGTTCTCCACCTCAGTCTTGTCCTTCAAACATTTAACTCTGATACAAGTCTACCTGATGGGTCCTGTGTTCACATGTCACAACATGAACTTCAGCTTCACAGCATCATTTCTTACCCGAGGTGAGCAGTTTGTTTAGATGAGGCAAGCCAAGTTTCATCAGCTGCCATCTCCAAAGGTTGATGTTCAGACTTTATTCTTGGTTAGGTAAACAGTCATTAACTTACCAAGTCTGAAGAAACTACTTCAGCGGGGCTAGATGGAGGGGTCAGGATATGGTACAAATACCTCCCTTTTATTTTCCCCCCTCCACTCTTGTTTGCTTGGTTCTTCTAGTTTTACAAAGTTTTGCAGAAGGACATTTACGTAAGTGCTGATTTCCTCTTACAGAATAGAGAGCAAGGAAGAGTAGCATATGTTTCCTGAGGAGTGCAAGCTTAAACAAGGGGAGAGAAAGTTGTCATGTTCTTTACAGAGAAAAATGGAGGTGGCTAAGAAATGCAGCATAGATCTGAGGTGGTGGGAAGGCTTCTCTGCAATCTTCTGGCAGATAGTGCGGCGTTCTATCTCTTGTCCTAAAGTCCTCACGTTCAGTCTATGTGGGACAGCGTGTCTCAGTTTCATTACCTCATCAAGCATGTGTTGGTCCTGAAAGATGCAGTATCCTGATGGTGTTGTGTATGTGATACTTCCCCCCCCTCTCCTTTCTGCCTTTCTCCTTCAGCAAAAGGAGCTGGTAGGACAGTTCAGTGATGCCAAAGGAAGATCTTCTTGCTAGCTTCTTGTGGTTTTCTTGTGTGCTGAGTGTATCTGTCTGTAGAATTTTGGCATGTAAGGAGAGTTTTTTGAGGTAAGAGTTCTCACTCTGGGTAAAATGTAACCTGGTGTTCAGGCTGCAGTAAAGGCTACTAACATTTTTTTGTTTGTTTGTTTTTTTCTTCTCTCTGAACATGAGTTGTACCAAAAACTTTTGTTTGATACAGAGGCTCACTGGGAATGGTCCGTCAGCTTAACGCTTATTTGAACATTTAGGAAAAAATGCCTGCTTCTTGAAAATGTTAAATTGGGTAGTGGTTTTAATTTACTGCAAGACAAAACCTAGTTTTAATTTGACCTAACTGGGATGGGTGACAATATCAAATTGCCAGAGAGGGAAACTGCTTTGAGTTAAATGACTAGCTTTGTTTTGCTTTGCAGTGCAGCTTACTGGTTTTGTACCTGACATAAGCATGCAGGCTACAAGGTAACCTTTTGGTAACGTTGCTCCAAATATTTAACTAGCTCTAGAAGTAATATTTTTAGAATTTTAAGATACTAGGTGCTTAATTATAAATCAAGTCTATGCTTGAGCAGCACCTGAAAATACTTAGATTTGCAGGCTACAATGTTTTTCTGCCTTCAAGTAGCGTGCTGTATTGTGCTAGATGTATCTAACCTTGTCAGATGCCTACATATGCACATATGGAGAAGATATGAAGCTGGAAAACCAGCCAGAGCTCTATTTACAGATCTTAATCCAGGCTGTTTTAAACAAAACCAGAGAAGCTATGATACTGTCCAAGAAAGATGTGTGAAAGATGGTGTTACTGGAAAAGTATGTCAGTGCTCTGGATAGGAGTTAAATGGCTTGTTGGAAGGTAAGCAGGGCCTTGAAATATGACAAAATCTTGAAGAATACTGTGCTCCTGTTCTTCTGTATTGCATCACATTGTTCTTTTGTCCGATTTATCCCATGGGGAGTCTTGTCACCTTAGAGAGTGAATTGTACTTCCATGTTTCATAACTGTTCAAGGCAGAAAGAAGCTTGATCCTTTTGTGTAGCAGTGAGAGATACATACCGTTATACTGCCAGTAAAATCACAATTGTAACACAGTTTGTTTGTTTGAATTCTTCCCCTCAGGTTGGCCTTCGGCAGCTAGATATGTCGTTACTGTGTCAGCTGTACTCCCTGTATGAATCCATTCAAGAATATAAAGGTGCCTGCCAAGCTGACTCTAACGTAGACTGCACATACGCTATGGAAAATGGGTTTTTTGATGAAGAGGAGGAATACTTCTAGAAGCAGGAAGATTCACCTCCAGGCTGGCCGAGGTTCTTTTGTCCTCTCCCTGTAAGACACCTTGGCAAGAATTACTGGAATCTGTATGGATCCCCCTTCCTGAGAAGGAACACCCAGCTACCCCGAGTTGTTAAATTCACTTATTTTAACAGGCTGTCAGTACAAGTTACTCATGCAAATACCACTTGAGGAAAGTGCTGTACTCTAAGTTTTGAAGAGTGCTCAGACATGCTTGACAAGAGTTTTCAGTTTAATTTGTGAGGTGGGTGTTTTCAACTTACAAACGTTGGTAGCTTATAACTGGAATTTTAATAGTAGAAGACAGCAGCGACTTCCTGAGTTGTAATAACTTTGTAAGGGGGGAGGGAAGCCTCCGCTGTGGTGTAAATAGCTATAGGTGACATTTTTTTTTTTGGTCAATGGTATTAATAAATGCATTTTGAACAGGCATCTGGATGCACGCACATCCTCAGCTCTACTAAGCTAGTTCTGCTCTTATCAGCTGCATCCGGTTTTGTACCGGGTGGATTGTTTACACAGTTCAAATTTGTTTTTCTCCTTAAGCTAATTTTGACTTTTCCTTATTCCTGGCTTACAAGCTGCACATGTGATAGTGAATGTTATCAGCAGGGTTTTTTCTGTTGATCTAATTCACTTTCTTGGTACTGCCACTTGGCATTAACTTTTATACTATTGTCTGGATTTCTCGCATCAACAAAGCTCTTTGACCTGCTAAACTCTGTTCTGAAATGGTTTGCGAAGCTTTTACTGTACCCCATAGTAAAAGCACAGATTCAAACATGGTCTGTCTGCCACTATGTGGCTTGGAATAACATGAACTCTTGTGCAAGTGTTCTTGATCATATGAAGAATAAGGAAACCTCTCATATGACAAAATGGGACAAATTGCAATATTTTATACTGGGTGAACTTTGCTTCTGTAAGGTAGACTACAGCTCTTTTTAAAAATGCAAAATAAGTATTTTGAGCACATACTTTGCATATGTTAAAACTTTTTATACTAACTTGTTCTTTGAAGTATAACTTATTTTTGTTTTCAGAACTTACTAAAGCACTCAGTTAAGTTTTTATTATTTCATAGTGTGTACATGTAACGCTTAATCAGCTTGAAAATGAGAGTTGCCAACTACCTGAGTCTTCACCCTTCTCTATTTTAAGTAAAATCAAGCTCCCAATGCAATTTTCATTTCTTAACTCTAATTCTAAAGATTGCTGTAAAGCACAGTGCCTGAATCCTGACACGAGCTAATAATTAAGGGCTTACATCTCAAAGGGTCTTTGCGTGGTTCATGTCTGGCATGCATACAGTTTACAGAAAGAATTTGGAGGTCACGTTCTGGGGTAGCCCCTCTTAGTTTTTAGCAAAGGCTAGGATGTTGCAGTGATAAAAGCCAGGAGACTCCCAGGGTGAAGTTTTTGTGTATTCCCTCTAAAACTGGCTTATTTTAATGGAATTTAAAGGCCACAAGAGTAAAGACTGTTCTGTAATTGTGTGTGTGTATAAGTTATTAATCTAGTCTGTGGCAATGGTTGGATTATTTTTAATGTTAATTCTGGTCTAGTGATTTCATTCACCCAAAACTAAAATGAATAATAAGGCAAACAAAGATAATCCAAATGGCTACGACTATACTTAAAAAGTTGTGTACCTATGTATGTATATATGTCTGAGTACATATATACACATATGTACATACAGTTTTATGCTTTGACTTGAGAATGTATTGGCTTTGAATATAATTTGCTGTGCTTTTGGTATTTAGCTGAGGCTTTTTCTAGTCTGTTGAAGTACTGCTATTTTCTTGCTCAAAAAATAAAAAGCATGATGTTTAGCATAACTTTTTAATGTTGTGTGTATTTTAATTTACCACGTTTCAGTGCATCTAAACCCTACCCCTTTCCCAACCTCCTACAAAAAAACCTAGGACTAGTCACCCCCACTGGGTTGAAGCAAGTAGTTTCTAAATTACAGTGGAAAAGGTTACACCTGCCTATATTTGGAGTGAGAATTTCCTATTTCTCAGTCTTAATTGTATTTTACTTGGTTTTGATTTCAACAGGGAAAGTCCTATCTCTATGAGAATTTAAGATTCTGTTTTACAAACCCTTACACAATGCCATTCATTAATAGTTCTGCTGGTGTGAATGCTCTTGAGCAAAACCCACAGTAATTTCCCTTCTATAAATGCAAAATTATTTCTGTTTCTAATTCTGATGCAGCATGCTTGTGGGTTGGGGAACATGGAATGTTTGGTTGGTATTTGCTGTACCAAGAGAAGCATAAAAGTCCCAAGGCATCACTCCGCAACATCATCTGCATTGGAAAAAGGATGCATTATTAGGACTTGCTAAGTTTGCAGCAGCTTGTCCCTATGAATAACACCTTGCACAGAAGAGAAGCTATAGTCTGTATTTATAAGGCAAATTGAATCACTGTGAAGGCTGTTAAAACAAAGGTTTTAAAAACAGTAAATTTGTTAATAAATCAATAAGTATGTGTTCCAGAGGCAGATGTCTATGCCTAGTGTTTCAGTTCTGAGCTGTATTTCTCCATCACGTTATAACAGCATTAAATAGGGAAATTGCTTTGGGAGAGAGGTGCTTGGTGGGGAAGTATAGCGTGAATACTGAATAATTGCTACATGCAACTTCAAGTCTGAATTCGGTAGGACACATGACAGAACAAGCTGTGTTACTACAGAAGCTTGCCACCCTTAGTCCAAACCAACAACAATCCCTTCCCCATTTTTACTCCATAACCCCCATATGAATTACACAGAACCTTTTAAGGATACCTTTTAAGGGTATAATGAAAGAATCTCTTGAAACCTTCCCGATCCAGTGAATACTGTACAACTCCTGTCCCACACAGCACAGCCAGCTTAGCCAGTATGGAGCTGGTGCAGGAAAAGGCAGGTTTTCAAGAAGACAAGGATGTTTGGGCTCCTGCTGCTCAAGGATGGAAAACTCAAGAGCATGGTGGTTTGAAAGGCAATCTGCTGTGGAGAACTCCTTACTGGCCTTTCTCCAAAGGGCCTACAAATGCAGTAAAGTGGTTAGAAATATTCCATTATTAGGTCTGTGCTAACTATATTTGAAGATGTTTATTTAACAACGTGCCATCTTCGTTTTATTGCCATGACAACTGCAGAGTCATACAGTTGTAATTACATCATGTCTAGTCACTTTGAAATGTTCTTAGTCTATGAAAAGAGAAGAATCTGGAAGAAGCGCTTTACTCTCGAGAAAGTGGGTGTCCTGAAACAAAGCCAGGTGGCCAATGCCCTGGTAGATATAACAGAGGGGTGTTAAGGTCCAGCTTCATCTCCCAGTGACTTTCCTGTCAGCCGGATTGATTTAGTGGGTATGGACTTCCAAGCAGGGATCTTTTCCTGAAGTCAGAACTGCTGCTCAGTCTGATTTATTTCCAACGCTGCAGGAGGTGCGTGGTATCTCCACCAACCCATGCTAGTCTGTAAGAGGTGTTCAAATAAACACTGCAAATGTTTTCAAAGGTGCTACTTTGTAATGCAGTGAAACTTGCAGCAGACAGTCACTTGGATAACTTGGAAAAAAAAATCAGTGTTGCTTCACAGAAAGAGTTTTCCGATAAAGATTGGGCAGAATTACATGGGAAGCAAGCAGATGCTTCCTAAAGCTGAGTTTTTAATACAAAAATTTAGTGCTGTCATGAAATTGAAAGACTGGGAGGATTATGGAAATATTATTGTGTTTCTAAATAATAGTTCAGTTCCTGATCATAGTTAACCAAATCATTTTGCAATGATTTCTAAAATATGCTTATTTTTTAAAAGAATATGTTTTAATTACTTGTAAATAATTTGGTTTGCAAAATTTTAAGTGCAATGAAGAGAACAGCAAAAACACCAGTGCATTTATTAAACAGATGATCAATTTAGTATCTATTTGCTAACCTAAGGTTTTGCCTCATGCTTAATCTAGTTCCTAAGGAACCAAAGTTTTTTACAATGACTCTCCATGCATTTTCTGTCAGTCTGTTCGCTATAAACCATATCTGGTGGGATGGAAGTTGCAAAGTTGCTCTGTTTTCATAAACCTTGTAAAAAAAAAATAATAAAAAATTAGCAGCTGGCGGAGGACAGAGACTTAGTGCTGCTTCCACAGACAGGATCCCAGGTAAAGCTCGCCTTTTCCTTTCTGTTTGGCCAGGCAGCAGCTGGAAAGCAGAAGCTGGGTGCTCACCTGCTGCTGGCAGCCGGGGCAGATGCTGTCACCTACCCGGTGCTGGGTGCCGATGGGTGCTGTGGGAAGGAGGTGAGAGCCTTCATCACGTCTTTTAGCGAGTGAGGATGTGAACTGGGGATGCAGCGAGGGGGAAGGGGCCCAGGGAAGCCCCCAGGCTTTGCCTCTGGGTCTGTGTGGAATGCTGAAGGGGTGAGCGTGGTGGTGAGGGGTGGCAAAGTTTTTGCAGGATGGAGGTTTGCGTGGTTCAGAAGGAGATGCAGAAGTCCTGGGACGCAAGTTGTTTAAGATCCTGTGTTTTGTCAGGTTTGCTGCTCACAGCTTGGGGGATATTTTTATGTGCTTTTTCAACCTGTTCTAAAAACCATGTATATTCTACTTATGTATTTTTACTGTTGCAGTCATTTATTGTGGGTACACAGTTTTGCTTAACTGGAAGGAATGCATTTGTCTTGCTGCCTCGCTAAAGCCATTAATTTTGTTGGAGGAATTAGGTTGTTATAAGGACAAAGGGAACTAATTCCCACACTGTCGTTCAGCTGACCGCTGGGGAGGAATGTGAATTGGGAGGATTAATCGGGTACATGCCAAAGGGAACCCTATCAACAGGTCTTTTCTTCTCCAACATGCAGCTTTGTGTCCTTCAGCCGCTTTGAATGAACTTACTTGTATTTTTATGATACCTGCCTGTGGAAAATATATTATCAGAGTTGTTTTAATTGAAGTTCATATTCCTTTTCATATGCTACATTCATTTTCTCAGAAAACAACTCCTCAGATGTACACTTTCCATTCAGTTATCTTTGTTGGTTTACTTGAAGCTACAAAATGACCGAAGGAAGTAAGTTGTTCATTTTCTTAGCAAGCTAGTTAAAAGATAATACCAACTGTCTTATTTGCAAACTCCTCTTTTACCGACTTTCAAAGCTCCCTAACCTAAATGCTAAAGCTCAGGAACTGGCAGTTTTATGTTCCTGGTGGCCCTCACTATTCAATTAGCTCTCTCCTAAGCAGAGGTGGCCCCACAGAACCCAGATGTGCTTCAGGGAAGACGTAATCGCTTGAACTGTGGATGGGGCTTGATGTGTCCTGGACTGGTGCCTGCAGCTTGTAGGGCAATGGCGCCTTGTAGGGAAGCAGTAGGATTAGCAAGGAGTTCTCACACCAGATGACCAGTAGTGAGTTTGGCCGTTTGTTTTTAAATAACAGAGGAGGGGATGAACATTCAATGCAGAATTCTGTTTCCCTTACTTCTCTGGCTTCCTTTCATCCTTTCTGTTCAGGAAAATTCATTAGATGGATGTGGAAACAACCAGCCCTGAGTAATGAAGCCCACATCTGATTTCAGAGGAATGTGCTTTTAGCAGTAGAATTTACATTTTTCAGATAAGGTTGGTATGCAATTTAAAGAGACAAACCCATTTGCTACTAAAACATGCAGGCTTTTGACTATTTCAGCCTTTCACTGAACTTCTGCCATGATTTTAAATGCATACATGCTAAGCCATTATTAAGATAATGTCTTTAATAAAGTGTAATCTTTGAGATTTCCTCAATTTAAAATGAGAGGAGAAATCCCATGAAAATTGGGGATTATGAGAATTTTAAAAAATATGACCGAAGCAGACTGTTAGGAATTGTTAGTGCACAGAGAGTTCAGTCCTGTGTCAAACCACTGCCTTAAATTCAGGTTAACAGAAGTAGTTCAGTCCTCCTCGTAGTGCTCACTACTCTCTTCCAGAAATCACAAGTGTTTCTTCCGTGGGTCAGAAACGTCCCTGTGAATTATCTGTGACTAGACACATGAGTAAGAGTTCGAGAGCTGATTTTGGCTCAGGATACCAGGGACTGTCACAAACAGTAACGTTGCCTGTCTGAGCCCTACCAGCCCTTGCTTAAACTCTTCTGACTCGTCAAACAGCAGAACGTTTTAAATCATTTACAAAAAGGCGACATAATAAAGTTGTTACTTCAGTTATAAAAGCACCTGGATGACAGGGATGGTATTTCTAGTTATTTTTCCTCTCAACTCAGCCCTTTACAGTGTCTTTGGCTTAAGTGAATCTGGACTTTAACAATAACCCGTAGCGCTAATTATTTATACTGAAAGCCCTCTCAGCCTACAATTTTGTTAGGGTTCCTTAAGATACTGGAAACTTGAAGCAGTGCATGCAGAGGCAAATTAACGAGTTATGCAAAGTTTTGGACAGGAAAAATACAAGCTTAAACAGAATCATGTTTCTAACTTGTTCCATTACTACTGAATAACATCGTAGGCTGTTTATATCATGGAATAAAATTAATTTTTATATGCTACATTATACAAAAGGTAAACTACTGAAATAGCTGTTTGGTATAGGCTGAAAAAAAAAAATCAAATCAGAGTGAAAATGAATCCTGTTACCACTTCGTTTTTATCCTTTATGAACACAGAATGTCTATATCCCCTCATAGATTCTCGATATTCCTTTTTCTTCTGTTTAATATTGTACAAGTCACACACAGTTTTGGCTTGTATCTTTGTATCTTTGCTCTTTCTGACTGATACTTAGTCACATTGCTCAGATTGGAGAAGCGTTTTCTTAAATACCTTGCATCATACAATATAACCCGTAGAGAAAAATTGAGTATATAGCACCTATTCATTGTATAATTTAAATATCTCTTTGTGTGCATTTTTTGAAGAGGAAAGACATTTATGATAAAAGCTCTAGTGTATTCTAGGGACCATCATTGCACTTGCATAAGGATTAAAATTTAATGATAAATGAGAGAGGTAGAAATTTGCAGTAATCTCTGTGGGGAAGAATGAATTCTGGTTTATGCATTTCTTTTATCCTGACTCATGTCCTTTTCCATAGGATTTACTTGAGTTCTGAGTTTTCATATGTAAATAGATTTGTCTTGTCTCCAGTGCTTTATGTGGTTACACAATAGGACTTTTTTCCCCTGCACCACTTATCACTAGCCAGTCATTCAAAAAGTACTTTTTATTTCTCTTGCAAATGTAGGACTGTTCTAGGCTTTCAATGTCACTTCTTCTCATAGAGAATAAAACCCTATTTTATGCTTTCGAATGCTGGTGTGTACAGATACAACATGTCAATCAGTATTAGAGAAGCCAAGCATATCTCGCTAGTACCGTGGACATTAATTTCTAAGAGCATCTGCTTAAAAGTGTGCTGACAGTGGAAATTTACACTACGATTTCTTTTGCAAATTAGAAGGGAGTTTGTACCGATGGATTTATTTTCCAGGAACAGAGATCTCAATTCACCATCCTCATTCTCTGTATGAAATGCTTTTGCTTGCAGGGCAGTGATTGTATTTTTCTTTCAAGTTAACTGTGTGTAACCCAGTGTGTGTGTCCTTACAAGAAGCCTGTAGTAGACCTGAAGAGGTACAGGTTGACTTATTTATTTAAAAGTCTTCAATACTTTGCCATCCTACAGTTAAGGAGTGAGTCTGATGGACTGATGTTGCAGGCTTAGCAGGGAATTGGAAGCATGAAACCTGGAGAATAAAAGTAGAGGACATAAACTTACTAAAAGATAAAACCACAGTCTTTGCAATGGATTCCTCAAGTAAAATCCTGTATTTTCCCAAGATTGTATTGCTTGAGTAAATGGCCATAGTTGAAAAACAACTGGCTGTCAAACTGCCCCTGCACGCAGTAAGAGCTGACAGGACAGCTCATTTAGGAAAGGCAGCTTAGCTGTGGTCCCTCAGAGCCGGGATCTCTGCCTGCTGGAGAGAACATCTGTCAGGAGTGCCCACCCAGCCTCACAGCTGGAGGAAGGACCAGATGACCTCCGAGTTCACTTCTAGCCCTGTTTGATCCTGTGAAAACTGTTCCCATCGGCGGGGGCAGAGGCAGCTGCCGGCTCAGGACAAAGAGCCGAGCCTTCGGGAGCAGCTGCTGCGAGGAGTTGAGAGGAGCCAGCACTTTTTGGTACAATGGCATGAAATTACAGCTAGCACCTTCCACCCTGCTGATGCAGCCAGGAAGGATCTGCACGCAAGGGCTTCCTGCATTGCCGGCCTCTATCAGGACATGTTGGAGAGGATTAAAAACACCTCTCTCAACTTCCTATCAAAGCGCTCCTGCAGCTGAGTTAGATTAGCATCACCATGCTGGCATTTTTTAAAATGAAAGCAGATGAGTCACAAGAGGGGAAAGGAGACAGGGTTTTCACATGTTTCTGGTGCTGTTTTATCAAGGACATGACTTTTTTTTTTTTTTAATTAAAGAAAAACCTGTTATAAAATCTGTCCTGTGGCACAATAGTCGAAGTGTTGTGGTACCTTTTTCCCAGGTAGCAATTTCTTTCAGCATAGGACCTTTATATAGTCAGAGGCTGCACAATTTCATACGTAGATAAGGCAAAAAATGCACAGGCTGTAGCAGGATTGACCTTCCCTCTCTCTCTGGCTGTATACACACACACACACACACATCCTTTAGCTAAATCACACAATTCAGTTCAGCAGGAAAGATTTTAGCGAAATACCCCCTTAAAATGAAGGAAGTTTGAATTAAAGATTGAAAAGACGTGAGTTTTAATAAAAACCATGTGGTTGTGAACAGAAACAGGCACTTACCATTGTGTTCATCCACAGCGAAGTTAATTTGCTTTTCCAATGGAAAGGCTTTGAATACCATGTCCACCCTTGCTGAAAAAATTCTTCACTAAGTAGCACTGTCTTATTTTAATTTTGCTCTCTCCCAGGACAGAATGGGTAAGAGATGGATTATATTTTCCTTGCTGTGCAACCCACCTGCCTTTTCCACACTATTAAGTGGGAGAAATGTCCTTATAGGGAAATAGAGATTCCTGTCGCTGAACAAAATGATAAGGAGTATGCTCACAGTGATACATTCACTTTTGCACCCTATCCTGCAAAGTCCAAGTCATTTTTCCTGGTGCTGGTATGTGGCACTTCATAATGCAGTGGATGCTCTCAGTGGAGAATGTTTTCTTCCTAGTTAGTATTATTACGCTTCTGTTGACTTTAGATTTCTGGTGATCAAAAGAAGGCTGTAGTCCTACTGAGAGAAGGCGATGCTATCTCTGCTGTAGCCGACACGTGGTGCATCAGTGGCTTTGAAGGTTAAAAACCAAAGCTTTGTACTGGAAGTGAAGTCAGAGACCAAAGAAGGGATCAAAGTTTTGTTGTGATGCCTGTGTGACAGCACAGATGGGCTACAGCATGTGTGGCCGGGAATCACTATAAACCCAACACCCACGGACGCTTACAGAGTGAATTAGAAGTTCTCTGACGTGAATGCAAGGTGAGTAGAAGTGCTTCTGTCTTCTTGAGATTTTGTTATCATTTGAATTTGGGCAATGTTACTGGATTCATTTACTGTAAAGATACTGATGGTTTGTGGTATTTTTTTAAAAAAGACCTGTTAATGTGCCATCTCCCTCCCCTCCCAGTTTTTTAACTAATTTCAGACTTTTTTTTAAACACAGAGCAGCTACAGTAAGTTAAAATTCACAATATGGGATTAACGATTTACCTCTAAAAGCCCTCAGGCACATATGTTATAAACCCATATGCCAACAAAGGTCATAATTAAAGCTTCTCTTAACGTAACAGCAAAGACTTCTTTAAACAATGTCACCTTTAATATTTGCATGGCTCCTGGCATGTCTGTTTCAGCGTCTGACATTCATGGTGTTGACTGACTCCCAACAACCTGCAGCTGAGAGGACTTAATGCTTTTCATCTCTTTAAGCAGACGTGAACAAATTAATCCTCCTTCAATTCCTGTGATGCTGGAGGTACAATCATTTCATCGAGCCATGTATATGATTTGCTCAAGGTCGCAGCAGTAGTTGATCTTACAGCCAGGATTACGATTCAGGTCCCTACTCCCCAGAGAGCTATGGCAGCCCCTTCAGCACAGTTTATGGACAACAGTTCTTTTGCCTAAAAATATACTCAGAATTACAGTTAGAGACTATAAGAAATTATGGGGGTCATCTGGGTTTATTTCTGCAGCAGCCAGCACATGTACGAACTGTAAGAGTCCACACTCTTATGCTACTACGTAAAGTAATTTAAACCACGTTTTTACCCAGGGTAAAAATCCAAACAAACCCAAACAGTATCTGTTATCCTAATAAATATCAATTAAAACATCATTGGCAGTATTTCCAGCTGCTTTGCAGACCTGCTGTTTATTTATACAGGGCTCAAAAGAGCTTTACAAATTTAGGACACCAGATCATGTTTAGGAAAAAGATTTTACAAAGCTCCTCATGTTCAGATCTTCTTTCTAGCCACCTCAGTAATATAGTAATCACTACTGGAAAGACTGAGAAGGTCAGACCAGCATTATAAGAGGCAGGAGAGTAAACAGGAATCTCATTATAGATACCTTCCTGCAAATTCTAACTGCAACCTGGGTTTTAAATTAATTCCACAACAAAATTCCTATTGATTTTTAGCAGCAGAGGAATGAATACATTCACTGTGTCTCTTGCAACATGGATTTTCTCTGAGCTCAGCGAGGTTACTCAGAATAATCCCATCTTGCAGGACTGTTTATGTCTTAAACAAAGAGATGCTGTGCTAAAATAATTTGCATTTTATAGCCTTTGTGGTGCATGTATTAAATTTACCTTGATCCCAAGTCAATAAAGCAAGTATTTTGTGATCTGTTTTTCATCTAACTCAACTTCACTCTAACACTTCTCCAAACAGAAAATGAATCTTAATTTTAAAAGCTTGAATTTGTACAGTTACAAAACAAAAATTAATCAAAGAGTATGCACTTACAGTGCTTTTATGTTCCTCTCAGTTTTGGAAACAATAGTGCTTTACTGTTCAACTCCAGATGGCACTGTGGTGCTTAACACTGCCCAATGGGGGGAGAGCTGATGGATTGCAAAAGCATGCAAGCTCCTGAAAAACAATGGCTTTCTTGTTTTATGAGAAATCAGCTGCTACGAGTTTTCCAGTGCAGATGTCCTATTTTACGTTCAGTTCGGTGAAGACTGGGCTAACAAATAGCAGTTTGTATCCCTAAGACATGACTTGGGGAAGAAAGAAAGGACTTGCTTGTCTGTACTTGCACAAGGTCACAAGGGTAGTAGCCCTTGCTTCCACCAGCACAACCTAACGCAACACACACTACTGCAGAGTGAAGGGGGAAGCTCTTCCTATTCACAGTGATTCAACCTATCTCTGTAGAACTAGCAATTCTTCTCATAAAAGTGTATTTTCAAGGATGGAGTGCAAACCATTGAAGTAATGAGTAACTTCGCCAAGGAAATCCACAGACTTTACTCTTTGGAAGACATCCTTTGCCATTTCATATTATCATTTGGAATATTACAAAAATGTCTACAATAAATAATACCCTTCCTCCATGTTCATCCTTCGAAAATCTGCAAGATGTTCATATATTTGCTTAATCAGACACTCATCTATAGCACATCTCTTCTTACATGTTAATTTTTCTTCAGATTCTATCCCTTTGAGTTTTTATAATCTTCTCAACTCTTAATTTTGTAGAAGTCTCCCGGACACCTACATTCTTTTAATCCCTTCCTATCTTATATGTTAATTCTCCAATTTTATACAGAGTAATTTCTAAATACTTGTTACCTGACCTATGGTCCCAGTTAAAGCTCCCAGCTCCCACTGTGCAATCACTAAACAGTTGCTCAACGCAAGTCTGAGTAACATCACTGGTTCTTCTCTGTATTTCATCTGAGGGGATTCTAGAATTTGCTCCACAGACCCACAATTTCCCATAGGGCATGATAACCCACGATTTCAAACAAAACTCAAAGAGTTTACATGGGTTCATTCGCAGGCTGTTACTTTTAACCAAAGTTAATCCCTTCCCATTAGTTAAGGAAACAACCGACGATATACAGAAAGGGCAGGCTATTTGTCATACATCAATGACTACTTCATTACAAAGAGTTCATGAAAGAAACCACACAAAGCAGAATGTCATGAACTACCAGACAATAATGATGCCTCTGAATGCCGAACACCTGTACAACACCTACTTTTGCTCCACAGCTCTGTAGCTCTTAATTTTCTTCTCCATCCTCAAAGCTGCATAAGGACAGGGGTGGCTCCTGAGAGCGTTACAGAGTGCGTGACTGGTGTGTTATTGGCATCTGTGACGCGACAGACAAGCATTTCTACTTTTGGAATGCGTTCATGTCCATTCTAGGTCTTTTGAATAAAATTCGGAAGACGTCCTGAAATATTTTTTTTTTAAATTCAAAATACACTTTAATTTAAGAAAACTGTTCCCAAACAAAATGTATATACATTGTATTTACACTTTTGCTGTTGACTAGGTAATATTTACATTACATGTAATGCAAAATCTTCCCTTGCATTAGTCACACATATATGTGCTCTGCTCAGCCTTTAGACTGAAACTAGTGCCACAGCAGATGAGAGAAATTTCTGAAAAAAATAAATCAATAATCTCTTGTGTATAACTATGACATACATGATTAATTTAAAACCCCCCAAAAATCTAAGCTAAGAGGAACAAACAAAAGCACTGTTTTTACACGATTAGAAAAACAAAATTGGCAGTAGAAAGAATGCATATTTCCTGAGAAGGAACAGGAAGAGTGGTGAGAAATTTTATAAACTTTATTGGCTGCAATGCTAAGGTCGTACTAAGACAAACAGAGAGCTGGGTAAAAGCTGGGTGACAACTACAATAATAAACCAGCTTTGGCCCAGCACCAGCATTTTCCTAGTGCATATTTTTCGGTCATCCTCTCTGCTGGAGCACAGTCTCATTCCCTCTTAATCTCAAGGCAGAAGGTGGGAGGGGAAGATGAAAGCTGCCAGACCAGCATCCCTGAAGATTTTCCAAAAGGTCTACTCCTCCTTCTCCTTGCACCCTCTCACCCTGCAGCCTCTGTTGCAACTATCTGTGCCGGTGTTGTGGGAGGAAGATAAGCACTACTCAAAGCACATACTGTTTTTAAAAAAACTTTTGGGGGTGGAGTACCTCCCCAAAACTAATTATATAAAGCAATACATGCTCTAGGTACTATATTTCCAAATATGCTGCTCAGACAGTGAGCAACTGCACACCTACATTCAATTGTCCGGCCACTGATTCACATCAGTGGGAAGGTGGATCCCTTGGTCCACCCTCACAACTACGTGCTCACTGGGGCACTTGCATTGTTAAACTGACTCATGGACTTAAAAGAGATCTCAATTTGGGTGGGTTTTTTTGCTTTTTCTAGCCATATCATCACTGCTCAGAAAGATGTCAGATTTAACACAAACGGCACATGAGTGGTGCCAGTCTCTGACCGATTAAAACAGGATCAGTAAACTTCAGCTTTTCTGACAAAACAACTTACCATGACATGGGCATTCACATCAGACAAACACATCTGATGTTTTCTGTGTCATAATCCAGACTTACTCTAAACCTGTGTTGAATTAACTTGAAGGTGTTGCAAAATGTTACTTGATACATTTTGCAAAACACAGACAGGAGACTGCATCTCAGGGAAATGAAGAATGGAAGTAGTACCTACTGATAGTACAGCCTTCCAGAACTGAAGCAAGAGAATTAAACATTGGATGGAACATAATGGAAACTGGTCTGCACAAAAGGAGGTGGTTCCTGCTCTAATTACTGTCTCGTGGAAACCGACTCTGCCAGTTTCTATGTGGGTGATCTACCCCTCTCTCTGCCTGCTGGGGAAAAAGGTGCAGAACTTCTTTGAATGTTTCTTCGCTAATTTAGACCTAAACATGTTTTGGCTTTTGTTTTGTGTGTTGGGCTTTTTTTTTTCCTAACAAGTACTATTCTTTCACTAAAGAGCCTCAGACTCCACCTATTGCTTCCACTAAATCTGCTGCAAGAGGAGGGCTGGCAGCAGGGGATGTGGTTTAATGTTAATTGCAGAAGCAGCAGTATCCTTCACAACCTCGTATGCTGGGGACCTGAGCCCTTCCAGTCTCTTTTCAGCTTTCAGAACAAAGTAGCAGCATTTAGGAGATCACATAAAAATTCAAGCCAGTTAAAACTATAGTTCCTAGAAACTACTCTAGAACTAGATATTTTATTATTTTGGATTGTTAAATAAACATTCCAGAGAATGCAGCTTAGTCTTCCCACTGTAATTTAACTCTGCAATACTTGACTCTTCTTTAATATAATGCTTGCACATATTCACTTCTCTTTGAAAATCTGTTTTTGTGGAAATATCAATTTTGGCTTTTACATTTTTCCACTGACTCTTTTCCTTCCTCTTACGGGAACAATTTATCCTCCTGTTTCTGCCAAAATGCAGTGATCGGTAGCGGTGCTGAACTTTCCTGGGGTACCTTTTTTGTTACAGCCACAGCTATGCAGCCAGATTTCTAAAGCTATTGGCACAGTGACACATTGATATTTTTTAACAGGAAAATAAACAAGCTAAGGCTGAAGTTGTATGGCTCACCACACTAAATAACCAAACTTCAAAAATTTTGCATTTTAACACATCCTAAAACTGTCTACAATCACCACTAATGCAAGTTTTTGTTCCTATGACCTTCTTTAACACTATGAAAATAGCATCTTTGGAGCCTGCTGGCAGAGATCATTCTTAGAAAGTGATCATCGCGTTGTTGGGTTTTCTTCAGATCCGGGTTGATGTTTCAAACATCCCATCCCATTTTCTGGAATAAGTAGACCACACCATTTTCCAAAATTAATCCAAAGAAGATGGCCAACCAAGGGAGCACTCGGTTCAAGTTCAATGTAACTGCAAAAGAAAATGGAACAGATTTATCGCTTACTATTTAAGAAGATCATAGAAACCATGTGAGAATTCATATGAATTTGTGTGTATAAGAAGTCAAACAAATATTTTAAAACTCTACATTACAAAGGTATGCATAAAATTAACATGAAATTTTTATTTTCTAGAAACAAAAAGAGTTCTATTTTATGTTTCAGTGATCCATGATGAGTTGTCTCAAAATCTAACTGATGGATATAATACAGCATATACAAAGAGATGATGGGGAGATCAGGGGTGCTTTTTTTTTTTTTTTTTTTATAAAGCATTTTGTTTCATTTACTTTTTATTAAATTCTAAATAACACAGTTTTAAGCTAGAGCTGTTTCACTTGCATATCTGATACCGATTAAAAATAACAATAATGACTTCTGTAACAGCTGCATTCTCTTACACCTATTCTATACAAATAACGTAGTAATAAGAAATCAAAAACGTACCTCTAATTGCCTGAGAGTTTGATATCAAGACAAACACTTTTATAAATGCAAGGCACAAAGGCGTGTAGTCATGTTCCCAAATAACAGCTGGAATTAGCAAAAGCTTTCCATAGCTGGATAACAGTAGGGCTTTGAGCAGTAAAATGAAGTCAGACTTTGTTTTCAGCATCTCAGGTCTCATCCACCACAAGGTAATAAAAATGCCAACCAAAAACGAAGTTTGTTCTAAGAGAAATAAGAGGAGTTGGAAAGAGAATGAAGCACCACAATCAAATCCTTTTCTGGATGGATTTCAGTGAAATGACATTTCCCAAATGTGACTAAGCCACTGCTATATAAAAGACATACACAAATATGACCATGTCCTCCATCTCCTGTGTTCACTTTAATAGGCAAATATTACTATTACTTAAACTAATTCCGTATCATAACAATCAGAATAATTCTATCACAGAATTCTATCAGTAGGTTTGTCATACTGGTAACTTCTGACACCACACAGTTTAGTGTAAGAAGCTTTTTCTTTTCCTTTTTAACAAAAAGAGGTTTTTCCCAAGTGTCTGTTAGCCTGTAAAACAAAATCAATACCCGTCTTCTTTGAAAAGGTCACCAGCAATGAACCCTTTCCATCCAGCACAAGAAAGAAGGTGCAAATAGCACTGAGCTATTAGACTTTTTTTGACACCATATCCCTGTGTAACACTGGAATTAATGCAGATGTCAAAGCAACTCTCATGACAACTGCAATAGATGAATTACTGCTGAAAAATGAGTTCCCACATTTTCACTGACGTGTTATGAAAACCTACTTAAAGCAACATTAGACAATAAATGACTTAAGCTCTGAATGTCTAAGGGAAATACTATTTTTAGTCTGCAGGCTTGATTTAAACACTATCACCAGGAAAAGTATGAGAATAAAAGTATTAACCAAAATAAAACAAAACCCCTCCCCACCTCCAAATATAATCTTAGAGCACAGAAGTATTTACCAGTGGTGACACTGCTCTGCATTTTTGTGTATTCATTTAAAAAAACTCACATAGATTAAGATTTCTAAATATTGCCACTTTTCACTGTTTTGATACCTAATGCTGATCATATCGGTATGAACTGTAATCAGGATCAAAATATGCATTGGCATTAAATGAAGACAAATTAGAGAGCATGTGTATAATTGTTTAATCATACTGTGTTGCATATAACATCCACCGTGTACTCATTTCTGGAATATGAGCTTGCTGAAAGACTCATGATGTTATTCAATGCTTAAAGGATAGATAATGACATGAGCTAATCACTGATCTTACCTAAAGAAGCTATGCCAAACATTCTATAAAAATCCCACTCCTTGGCATATCTGATTAAGTCATCAGGATCTATATTTTGGCTGGAATCCTGGAGTTGCAACCACCTGAGATAGGCTTCACAGAGCAAACAAAATATGCAGAGCTTCCCATGAATCTGGTAAATGAAAGAAAAATAGAAACATTGGTATTAAATCAGAATAAATTGAAGCATTAGTAAGAAACAGTATTTAAAATATATTTCAACATCTCTACATAAAAATTTTGTTTAGAAATACAAGCAAATTACTTCCGTGGAGCCACTAGTTTAGCACATCATTCCTTTACCATCAATTGACATGATAGGTAAATTAGAGAGTGTAGAAAACTTCATCAACAGTTCCATACAGAAGAAGGTATATAACTGTGGTTTATACTTTTTTAAAAACTGAGGAGGCTCTTTCAGTTAGGAATATAAAGACAAAATTGTACCATAGCTAGTACAATTATACTATAAAAAAATAATTCAGTGTAAGGGCAACTACTCCATTCAGTGAACTGGTTGAAATAATGGTGTTTCACTTTTTCCTTGGGACAATCTCCATTAGAAGAAATCAGTTGTTAAGTTATAACAAAATAGTTTCTTAGTTCAGATAAGGGTGAGATACCAAAAAATAAATGGAGCAATATAACCAAACAAAACTTAAAAATATTCTCTGAAGTCACTGCAAAAATGATGTTGTGAGGGCCCACAGTTAGCATGTTTCCACATTAAATAGTCTGTAAGCCAGTGTGTATGCAAGGTGAATTCTGTTTTTATACAGATGTAAATAAACCAATGCAACTTCTGCATATGGATTCTGCTTCTCCTATTAGAGTCTAGTCATGCCAATTGCACATACATGCAACAGGCTAATCCAGTTTAATATTCAACTCAATTTATTTGAATAAATGAAATTCAACAGATGGAATAATTCTTCCAGAAGCCTCACAGAAAACATCATTACCATTCCCCAAAAGCATCGAATTAATGAAAAATCTGTAGTCAGATTTATGCTCAAAAAACGAGGTGAGTATATTTATTTACATTGCTTAACATTGCACTGGTCAAGAGCTATTAACACGAACACAGCACGCACCTATGCTTGGATAGTTTGCTCTAGATTAACTTCCCTCTCCTGGGAATTCAATCCTTAAAATTAAAAATACGCAATTCTGTCAGAAAAGCTGCACCTCTACACTCCAGTCTGGCCAGTACAACCAAGTTGACTAAGTAACTGCAACAACAATCCTTCAAGCTACTATCTTTCGCTATAGTTTGGAGGGCGTGGTTAATTATTCAGGAAGAAACTCAAAAAAATTAGTACAGTAGGCTTAATTGGCATAGTGTTGTTAATATGGTATGTCATGCTACTATAGCTCATTTCAGAAAGAATTATTTCCAACAAGAATTTAATTTGGAAAATAACTGGAAATCAGATTTTTCTATTACAGTGCAGTTTAACTTTTAACATTAATTAACTTGATAGGCAAATTAGAGGGTGTATAAAACTGCAAGAAGAGTTCCATACAGTTCCTTCTCTTCTCTTTTAGCATGTAAGATGATTGCTGTATTTGCTGGCATTGCGGCATCACTACCGTGAAGACAGTAACTTTCTTAGTACCAGCTAGAGTTTGAGATTTCTTGTGTTGGACTCATGAAATAACTGGTTCGGCTTGCTGGAACCTGTGGAAGGACAGGAAACCAATCTCTAAAATTTTACAACTGTTACAATTAACTTACCAAATCTAAATATATCTTTAACCAAAAAAACTCACAAGGTAGGGGCATAGCAACTTACATTTATCTTTGTGTTGAAAAGAATGTGCCTGTATGCTTGTGCTTTACATAAAATAGCATTAATCAAGATGATGACAGGATCATACTCAATGTATTTGTCCACAGGTTTCTGGCAGGATTTCTGAAAGTCACGAAATAAGAAGAATTAGAAAAAAAAAAAAAAAAGAAAAAGAAGGAAAGAAAGACTTTATTAAGAATGTTCCTCTAATTTTCACACAACTGCATGAATCCAAACTAGCTATTCAATTCTTATCAGTCTTTCCTTAATGCAATCCTCGTTTTCAATAGGTTTTTAATTCATGCAGAAAAATTGCTTCCCCTTCCTTGGCACTACAGTTGACACACAGACTTCCCCTGTAAAACACAGACACACATCGATTTTTACAGGCTTCAGATTAACAGAGATAATGAACTATGTGAGCATGTACTCAGTTATCATTTTGTGCCCTACAGATGCGAAAGAACAAACTACCATCCCAAGACTCAAGAAACAGTCCGGCATCTTGCTAAAGGTTAACTAATTATGGTTCATCTATTGGGCATTTTTTAAGGGCTTTTTTTTTGGGGGGGGGAGGAAGGAAGGAATAAATTAATTTCTTCTATTGTTTTCTTCTTTTCAGAGATGTTTTACCCTCATATTCTACCTTTTTCTTCATTTCAAGAAGACAGTAAAGGTCTTTTGCTGTTGCATTGTTCTTCTGTACTGATAAATTGTCCAGATGTTTCAACTCATTCTCCATTATGGACCAAACACCAATATACTCAAAATACTGATAAGGTAGTTTTCACACACAGATACAGCCAAAGAATCAGAAGATGCTCCTAAATAGTGGTAAGACACTAGACTTTTATTTCTCCAATATATTTGCTGTGCCTACTAGGGTACGTTTCACCCAGACCACTGGGAACTGCTTGTTATCAACTCCCTTCAGATTTATTGACTGACTTGGATGGGTGATCCCTCCTTGACTTGAGCTAAATGGGAAGGGCTAACACAAGGCAATTATACTCACTGTGGACAGGATGGTTAAATAACAGTCTTACATGAGGGTCATCTAGCAGACCCGAAGGGCAAATAACTCCTAGCAGAGATTGAGGAGCGGGAGGAGGTGATCACAGGAAACCCTTCAGCTCAAACAAGCGCACTCGCAGAAGGATGCTCGCCTGCAGGTCAGCTTCTTACTGCTGCTCATCCTCCTGCCTGTCCTCAGCTAATCCTGCTCCCCTGGGCCTCCACATCAGAGTACTACAGTTCTAGAAACAATCTCTGTTTCCATTTTAATGAGTGCACGGCTGTGTGCTGCCAGAAGAGAAATCTATGCACACATAGAAATGTTTCTGAAATGCTGTGTCCTGAGTTTAAGAGACACAGGATGCGCTTTTCCTCTAATGCTGGGGAAAGCTGCTTCTAGAAGACTGGTGTCTGAATTCACGAAAACATTTACTTTATGGCCAGCCAGGCTCTGTGAGATTCAAGGTCTCAGTGTTTTTGAGCCTTGCCACATGCAAGGATGAGGAGGAGCAAGACCTGGGCATTTGACCCAAGCTGGCCAACAGGATCATTTCATACCATGAATGTCACATTCAATATACGTTAGAAAAGTTTGCTGCGTAGCTCTCTCCCCCTTGATGGCGGTGATCCAGACAACTTCTTGCCCCAGTGCCAGACCCCTGAGCTCTTCCCTGCCTCCCGAAGCTGTTGCATTCGCAGTGTCTGACATTTGCTGTCGCTGCTGGGAGTGCACGGCTTCCTGCTGATAGGATTGGCTGAGTGTAATTCTTGTAAATCTTATATCAGTATCGGGAATTATACTGGTTCTTTAGCATTACTGTTAATTATTTAGTCTTATTCTATTAAATCTATCTACATTTCAACCCTCCTGTTTCTTTGTGTTCCCCAATTCCCCCTTCTGGGTGGGAAGGGGTCATCAGGTGATAGAATAAATGTCTAAATCACAGTAAGTTGTTACAGGTTTTCTCAAACCATAACACATTGTAGCACTAAAAATGCAGCATTAGGCAACACACACCTAGGGTCCAGCTCCAGAGAATGAAAACTTATTTTCAATTTTATAAGGATTCCTTGTGTCCAAAGTTAACTTTGCCTTACTATTTACCAGAATTATTATTGGAGAATCTGAGAATGCAAAATTTCACTAGCAAGTTGACCAATAGTCTCAATAGTCTATATCAAGAAAAAAATCCAAACAAATGTTTAAGTTGTACAGAATGCCTAAGGAATATTGCTTACCACTAATGATGATTTCTTGGTCCAGCTCAAGCATAAAACCCCAACAAACTCATTTGGATTAGAAAAATAAATACTGTGTATGAGAGTACACAAGTCAGAGGTAATGAATTCAAAAACTGACTCAATTAGCTACCAGTTTGATAGATCTAAAATTAAAGTGAGTGAGCTGGAAGAAAGGACGTAATTAACAGAAGACCACAGCTAAAGGCTTTAATAGAGTGAAAAAGAAATTGCAACTATAATTAAAGGCAGTGTCCTGCTTCATCTCTTTCTACAGGGAAATCATTAACAGACATTCTTAGAGGTGGTAATTTACATATGTCAAATCTCTAGGTTCATGTAGCACAGGAAAACTCCAATTTTTTTATAGACTTATTCACACAAGCACTGGACAAGCACATACAAAAGATTATACTTGAACACAATGTGTGTCATGAAGGTTAGATGAAGTATATCCTACATACCTCAGGATTTATTATGCTTTCAAATTTTGCTACAACAGAATGTTTTTTCACCAGAGTCAAAAATCTTTCTAAGAATAGAGTGATCTTTTCAAGTGGAGGATCCCAACCAAACACCAGTCAAAAACCTTGCAGTTAAGAGGTATTGAAAAATTTTCAATGACAGCTGATGTGACTTTTAGACAATTAAAATATATCAGATCAACTCTCCCAGGAAAACTGACAATACAGAAATTCTACTGCAGATATACAAGGAGACAGCTACAAATGAATACAGAAATAGCGATGCTACCGATAGGAATGGGTCTTCTGCACCACAGCTTCTGGCAGCCACAACCAAATCTTTGCAGCTGAGAGAATGATGTTTGATTTGGGATTCCAGCATCCCACCACCAAACATTTAAGAGTCCTATTTCTCTTGCATTGCGTTAACAGCAAAAAAACCCCTACTATATCACGAAAGAGCATTCCTCTTAAAGGACTTGTCACACAGACACATATTCATGTCTGCCTGTTACAGAGTTAGATGAGAAAGAGCCCTATTTTTAATATATTTATTTCTCTTTGATTCTCAGCTGTCTGAAGGAAAGGTCCTCTGTGCTTACCCAGCCAGTGCCCTAGCCAGCGTGAGTTCATTCAGGGACTTGTGAGAAATACAAACCACCTTACTGAAAAAGACTCGCGTGTGGCCTGCCAGAGGCTAATGGGACACAATAAAGATGACATTTGCTATACCATAAGAACACTAGAGAATTAATAGACTCTCTGGGATGAAATTGTCTCTATACCTGGCTTTTTTTTTTTTTTTTGTTATTTTTGCCAGCTGTACTACTAAAACAACTGACACAAATGTCTAGGAAGGGAACTTGTGACCAGAGCTTGACTTCAGCAAAATCAACGCAGGCAAGGGTGAACGCAGTTTAAGTACGTATAGGTCTAACTAGATAGCTATATGTAGTTAGAGTGATATAACTCTATGGACATTGATGATCCCCAGCCCTTTCACAGAAGATCAGCATGAGCTGCTCAGCTCTGGAGAACTGCTTACATACTGACTTTTAAGACTTTAGTCAGGCAGTTTAGAGCGAATACAATACCCGTGCTCACATCTCATTCCCAACTGCAGTTCTGCACAACTGTGGTCAATGACCCGATAACTGAAGGAGGTGTATCTTTAACAAAACTGACCTTTTTCAATCTTCTTTGGGTTTTCGCAAAGAAATGTCTCAGTTATCATAGTTCTAAAACAATAGAAAGAAGTAACGGATTTCTCCATGTTTTTAACTTCTTCCTTAAATATGTAACTGACATGAGAAATAACTGGTATATTTCCTTAAAGGATTGCCTAGAGCACATCACTCAGGACTGCATCCAGGCGGGTCTTGGAGGTCTCCAGAGAAGGGGACTCCACAACCTCCCTGGACAGCCTGTTCCAGTGCTCGGTCACCCTCACCAGAAAGAAGTTTCTCCTCGTATTCAAATGGAACTTGCTATGTTCCAGCTTCTGCCCATCACTCCTTGTCCTGTCACTGGGTACCACTGAAAACAGAAACTGGATGCAGCATTCCAGTTGTGGCCTCACCAGTACAGAGAGAGCGGGAGAATGACCACGCTTTATCCTGAACTAAAAATACCATGAAAACCACACCAGGAATATGTTTGCAAATCTCTGGTAATTAGAAACACCAGTGAAACAGTCTCATCTTAGTATTCCTTTCTCCAGGGTTTGGAGTTTGGCAAAATTAAGCTACAATTTTATGCTGGACTACATATAGAGCATATTTTAACAACACTTATAGAGCTTCAGCATGAACATAGGTCTATTCACACAGGGCAAAATAACACAGACCCATCATCTTGCGAGAATGCCCTTAATCCCAGTTGCACCCTTGAACAATAAAATGTAATTAGCTGTGCTGCTTTTGGGAATAGGTTCTTTATCAGGGATGAGGCTAAGTGCCATAATAAGCTGGAAAACAATACAGCCCAGTTTCAGATGCATTTTGTTTCAGAAAACTGAAAATAAAAATATTGTTTCATTATTTTCCTCTATGTTTTCCAGTACTGAGCTGGCCTGTAGATTGAGTTATGTAATTAAAAAAAATAATCTTTGTACTCTTGACAAATTCTTAACCTTACCACACAAATGCTTTGCATTCAAAGCACTTACAGTCTCTGCATTGCTGCAATAAAAGAGCTTTTCAATTATTTTTTAATTGCAGAAAAGCTAAATGGAGTGTGCACTGCTCAAGCAATTTGCCTTTCTTATTACAAAACACAAGGGGGATCCGGACTGAGCTCTACATACTGCAATGAATAATTTCTTTCCCTTTGTTGGGGTCTGGAACAATTAACATTTTTAAAACACAACAACATACATGTCATTTAAAACCAATTTTAAAAAAAATGTGCATATTTTTCCTTACGTTTTTGAATAAGTCAAGTTCACTAATTTCCTTTTATATTCATTGCAGCTTGACTGAAGAATTTATTCCAGGTTAGCTGAATGTGTTTTTTTTTCTTTTTTTCCCCAATAGCATTACTACTGTAGGGGCAATATTATCTGAAGGGTTTGTTAATGGTTAGTTCTTGACATAGTCAGTGAAGTTTTGCTGTATTATTTACAGATTATTTAAGTTTTAAGCATCTCAAAATAATTAACAAAAAGCTCCTCTATAGGGAACCACCTACTTTCACCATCACTTCTGGTTTGGAATAGAGAATACATCAGCACGTTCACAGCCTAGGACTAGAACCAGACCCACGACTTGACGTGACTCCAAGTCATCTTGTTGGAGGGAATCCTAACAAGCCTGAACGCACACCCACACGTCCCTCTGCCACCCCCCAGTTATCACCCTGAAGAAAAAGCATATTGAAGAGGTTTTCCTGAGGAGGTGAGTTTCCACAGAATGTTATTATCTGTTTTTAAGTACCTTCAAATTCTTTTTAAGGAGCAATAATCCACCTGTCTCTTGTAATAGCTCTTGCAAAGCAAAATGCATGCAGGATGAGAAAAAATGTTCATTCACTAAATGCAAATCTCGAGCAAGAAGGAATGTACAATAGCAAAAGTCTGGGCTAGGGTTCTGCTGAACTGGCTTTGACTAAACAAAAGAGATTAAAAAGAAGTTACAGAACTTGAAGAATTTGTGGAAGTTGGCCACCTTGAAGAGCACTTTAAAAAAGACATGACCTTTCCATCCTGAGTTTTATGGTACTGTGTGGACTTCTGTGTCTGACAGAAGGTTTCTTTACTTTCTTCTGTTGCAAATTTATCTCCAAAGTGAATGGTAACACTTGTGAGGTCTTTAATAGTTGCCTGCATTAAAATGACAATATGGAGGTCAAAGAAATGCTGCAAGAACTAAACTGAAGCAGCACCATGAATATTGGGATGAATTTCCAAAATTGTACTCTAATATTGTGGTCTGGAAACAGATGTTCCCTAATGGAAGCTTTTAGTATATGCCTCCGGCAAAAAAAAATCCATTTGTCTATTCCACAGAATACGAAATCATAGTATTTTGCTTAAGCATTCAAATTTAAGTCTTCCACCAGAAGAATATCATGCGCAGATCAGCTTCAACACATCTTAAAAATAAATGTAGAGGATGCTGTTGGAAGAATGTAGCTTCTTCAACCTCAAGGTGATGTTCAGAAAGGTGTTAATGACAGGAACACCCTGAGAATGGCAAAAGCCTTTTAGATTCAGATTTATTAATTTACCAAGGATAACTTTAAATTAGGATCGGGACGAGTCTGTAGGTCAGTATAAAACAGTGATGATCACGGCAATGTTCTGTTTGTTCCAAATTTTCTGGGGCCCTTTATGCTACACATCATATGGAACAAATGGTGGGTTGTCGGTTCATTTTTTTTTTCTTAATGTGTCAGTATTTTCATGTACTACATGAAAACTGGAATGAAACACAAGTATCCCAAAGCTTTTTAACCAAAAAATTACCTAGACGATGTCCACTGGCCTCACTTTGAGTATCACTATGTGATCTTTCTAGGTACTTTTCATTTTTCTCTCTTGAGATCATCAGTACTCGATCCAATTCCACAAAGACAGATGAAAACTGTTCTCAGGCTGAGTGATCCCACGTTCTAATCAAATCTCTTTTTGTTAAGCTTAAGTTAGTGATGGACACAGCAGCTGGGACTGAAGTCTTTGATTCTGCAAGGGATGCCACAGACCAAAATCTTCAGTCTCCATATAGTTAAAAGCAAAGAGGAACAGGTGCCATCTACTGGCTCCCAGTCTGCCTAGAAGATTATCATAGTAAAATTAATAATCATAATCGATGACCTGGGTTTATAAGATGTGCTAAATCTTACATGATATAGCTGCAGGCATAAGCTTCATACTTGTCCTTTTGTATCCTACTTGTCCTTGATTTCAAAGTTGAGTTTGAAGCTCTACATGAAAAAACTCCAAAGAAAACCACCTTTATCATGTACCAATGATGAATCTTGAGTACATGATTTGACTACCAATGATCTGATGTAGTTCATATTCACTTCTAAACACAATATATTATAGCAGCACAAAAAAAACAGCAAAAAATCAAATTTTCCATGCAGTGTGCAGCCAGCACAAATCTGTATTACTTCGTCTTTTACTTAAGAAAACTGCTGATCCACTGTTTTTGAAATGTTTGCAGAGATTTTTGTGTAAAACTTCAGCTGGTTTATACTCTACAGTAACAAGCTATTTTAACTAGCTGCTGGGCTGGGAAAAGAAAAAGATCTAAATCATCTCTTTCTACTATAATCAGTAATTTAAACATATCCTGTTTTCATAGCCTCTTGTTGATAACAGAAGCTGAGATCTAACATATACATATTTCAGCTTGAGTTAACCACTAATTCTCCAAACATAAGCTGGCCACAGAGCGCTATGATCTGGTTGCCTACGGTCTCTATTTTTGATTTAAGGAACACTTGAATGAATCAAAGTCATAAGACTGCAAAGGAACTCATCACAGGTTTCATACAAAGCTTTCTGGTCATCTGTTACGTTTCTTGTTGCATGGGTAAATTAACCCATCTTCTATCAGCATTCTCAAAATGTCAAGGGCTACAAGACTGGGGGAAACAACCACAAAGGAAGCTGGAACAATACACAACTAATTCCTTACAAAATATTCAAAAATTAGTTCAAGCACAAGCTTTCCAAATTTTATAAGGAGCAGACAAGATGTTATGAAACACAATCACAGATAAAATCAAAGATTTTAAAATCAAGATGTAGAATCATAGAATGGTTTAGTTTGGAAGAGACCAACTTCTTGATAACTAACATACCCTCTTCAAGATTGAAGCCATTACCCCTTGTCCTATCACTACACACCCTTGCAGAAAGTCCCTCTCCAGCTTTCCTGTAGGCTCCCATTAGGTACTGGAAGGTTGCTTCATTTCTCCAGGCTGAACAACCCCAACTCTCTTAGCCTGTCTTCATAGGAGAGGTGCTCCAGCCCTCTGATTATCTTCGTGGCCCTCCTCTGAAACTGAGCAATCATCAGTCAAAACCTGACATGTAGATATCAGGAAGAAATTTTTAACTATGAAGGTGGTAAGGCACTGGAAGAGGTTGACAAGAGAGGCTGTGGATGCCCCATCCCTGGAAGTGTTCAAGGCCAGGCTGGATGGGGCTTTGAGCAAACTGGTCTAATGAGAGGTGTCCCTGCCTATGGCAGGGGGATTGGAAATTGATGATCTTTAAGGTCCCTTCCAACTCTAACCATCCTGTGATGATTTTGATTTCGGTCACACTGTTTCCCAACTGAAGATGCCCAACGACGGTGCCAGGCCCAGATCTGCCTTTCAGAAAGGGAAGGACATGGAGAGCAGGGACGGGCCCGTTGCCACAGGGCCCTGTGCAGAGGTGCACCTAGGTCCATTGGGAAAGCACTGCCAGGCTGCTGCCCTTGGGGAAACAGGGGGGATGGCGGCGTGAAGGACGGCCAACGGGCCCAACAGGACCATAAGCCAACGGGCCCAACAGGGTGAAAGAAGGACATGGAGCTACAGCCAACGGGACCAACGGCCAACAGGCCCAATGGGCCAACAGGACCAATGGCCAACGG
Source organism: Thinocorus orbignyianus (assembly GCA_013400375.1). Lineage (NCBI taxonomy): Eukaryota > Metazoa > Chordata > Aves > Ciconiiformes > Thinocoridae > Thinocorus > Thinocorus orbignyianus. The sequence goes on from VXBW01004173.1 coordinate 629,024, forward strand.
GCCCGACGGGCCAACGGACAACCGACAGCCATGCCCTGGGCGGGGCGCAGAAGGGAGGGAACACCGCCATGTGCCCCGGCCTGCGGACGTCGAAGCCTGCCACTCGCCCTCCCGCTCCGGTTACTACCTCACCCACAGCTCGGCCCCGCCGCGACTCACGCAGATGGAGATGCGGAGCACCCCGCGCTGGTAGTCCCTGTACAGCTCCGCCGCCTCCCGGTTGCACTCGATGCAGCGGTAGGCGCCGAGCGCCGCCATGGCACACCAGCGCTTCCAACCGGCTCGCTTCCGCCTTCGGGGGACTGAGCCATGCCGCGGTGTGCTTCGGGAGTTGTAGTTTTCTACCCCCGTCACGGTCGGGTTAGCGGTGCTGGCGCAGAACTCTATGTCCCAGAAGGCAGCGCGGCGCCCTTATCCCTGCCTGTCCCGTGGGCCGCTGTCCGTGCCCGGCGCAGGAGGCAGCTTTGCGCATGCGCGCTGGGAAGATGGCACCTGCTGGCGGCGGCGGCGCCGTGAGGGGGCTGTGGGCGCTGCTGGCCGCGCTGGTCTGCGCCCGGGCCGTGGCGGCTCTCACCGAGCAGTACCCGACCTTGTCCTTGCTGAAGCAGCGCCAGGGCCCGGCGGGGGGCTGTGCCTCGGCGGGGGAGTGGGCCGAGCAGTACTCGGCCGAGAGCGGTGAGTCGAGGGATGCTGCCATGGTGATCCCCCCTCAGCCTCCTGGCGGCTCCGCGGCGTCCTGAGGCCGGCGGCGGGCGCCGGTTTCTCCCGCCCTGCGGAGAGGGCCAGGCGGGAGGGCCTCGCCGCCCGCTGAGGCTCCGGGTGGCAGAGGGGACGCCGGCCCGGCCCGGTGCGCGGTGCCGGGGGCTGGGCTGCAGGCCTCGTTGTGTGGAGCTGACTCACTGAGGCGGCTGCTGTGGGAGCCGTGCCCCCCGGTGCCGTGCGGGGCAGGGGCTGCCGCGGTGGTACTGGGCCGCGGAGATCTGACCTCTTGCTTGGGGAACTGTCAGGCCTGTACTATCAAGCAGGAGGATTCTTGTCCCGTTTGCTAACCTTCCCCGTCGAGCTGCTGGATGCTGTGTGCTTTTTAGTCGTTGCTCTCAGTAGCAGACAGACAAGCCAATGCTTTGTGTTCCTCTTGTGTCCAGCTCTGGGGCCCTTAACATAAGAAGGACATGGAGCTGATGGAGGAGGCCACAAAGGTGATCAAGGGGCTGGAGCAGCTCTCCTGTGAAGACAGGCTGAGAGAGTTTGGGTTGTCAGCCTGGAGAAATGAGAAATGAATGTCAGCTCTGGGGATATCTTATTGTGACCTTCCAGACTGCGAAGGGGGACCTACAGGAAAGTTGGAGAGGAACTTTTTATGAGGGCATGTAGTAATGAGACAAGGGGTGGTGGCTTCAAACTGGAAGAAGGTACATTTAGATTAGATATATGGAAGAAATTTTCCACTGTGAGGGTAGTGAGACACTGGCAGAGTCTACTCGAAGAGGTTGTGGATTCCCTGTCCTTGGAATTGTTCAAGGCCAGGCCAGACAGGACTTTGAGTAACCTGCTTTAGTGGGAGGTGTCCCTGCCCACGGCAGGGGGGTTGAAACTCGATGATCTTTAAGGTGGCTTCCAACTCTAACCATTCCATAAGTGTATGTTATCGAGTCGAATATGCCTTGATTCTTTTTCAGCTATAGTTACACATATTTTGCAGGTGAATTGGATGCTCTTCTTTAGGAGCACGAGGTTCAGGTAGCAGAGTTTCTGGTCTTTTTCAAGGTTATTGATGGCTTGTAATACAGGCACAGTTTAAACTGTTTTTCTGTGCTTAAATATCTGTTGTATTAGGATCACGAGACTTAAGTAATGTTTGATTATCAGCATAGTGTGCGTGATACACAAAAATGCGAGCCTGAATCAGAATGTCCATGTAATACAGATGAAGAAAAAGGTTTTATCAATTCAATGCAATATAGACACTCAGTTATTTATATGAGAATGACCAGGGTTGTGTCATGACTGCTTAGCTATTGGCAGGGTTCTATTTTTCCCCTCTTATATCGTAATGTCTGTGCTCATATCAACAATTGCTGTGTTTGCCAAGGACAATGTACAGTTAGTATAATCCACTCAAATTTGCGAACTTTCAAGAAATAACTTATGAGTTTCCTGCATCTGCTTTTCTTTTTTTTTCCCCTCTGCATATGTGCTTATGTCATCACAGCTTAAAGCCCTTTGATTTGTTTTATCTATATCAACTGTGTTAAGCAGTTATTTTATATCAGCTGCTTTTTTGGGGGGTTGGGGTGGCTGCGGCAACTGAGAGCCATAGTATGTAAACACTAAATCAGATCATGAAAGTTATCTCAGAAGACCATTGCTCCAAATCATTCAAGCTCAAGCATAAAGCCAAAAAAACTTTCACCCAGTGTTAAGATAAAATCTGTATACCGTATAAGTTAATAAATGGCAAAGCATTTGATTATATCCCTTCTCTTACTAGGACATGAATGATTGACACTGGATACTCCTTCAGAGGTGTATTTGGAAGATTAGATTTTGATGTAATGACGGGTGTTGTTTTAAAGAGAGCAGTGTATCTAGGACTGATAGAAAGAATTCTGCTTAAATCAGCAGGTACCTAGGGTACTTTGCATGCACTGATAATAAGGTAGCCCTTAATTACAGCATACTTACCACAAAATAGCTCTATACCAGTTCGCTTCTTGCCATTTAAATCCTGTGGCTAAATAAATTTCCAGTTGAAAATTCCCTTAAGCTCTCAGTCTTTGTTTTAGTACAACTTTCCCAGAAGCTGAGAATGTTTTTACCTCAAATAGTCTACCACAAGGTCCAGGGTAATTTCTCTGTTTGGTGTTTCTATTTGTTCATAAAGCGCTCAGTGAGGCAGTATGGTACGGTTTTGACTGTATATACCTTGGAGATAAAGACAGATCCATTCTTCCCCATGAGTAAAACAATTTGTTGCCCCCAAAATTGCAATATTTGAAGGGTTTTTTTCCCCCTTATAACAGACAGGCTGTTCTTATTCCCTGCCACCTTGTTAAAAAATTCCTTAGCTAAATTCTTGCTGTTATGCAGAAAATTATTCTAGAGGTAGACCATTCCTGCACCGCTTTGTTTTATTTGCGAAGCAGAAGTTGCTCAGTGAGTCCACAACGATGGCTCTTAATGGTCACTGAATTATGAGCATCAACACAGAACAAGTACTGTGTTAGTAACACTACTTTAGCACAGGAGGGTTTGTCCAACATGAAGAACAAAGAGCAGTGTTGAAACCTCTTACTGGCAATGTTTGTTTCTGGAAACCACAGGTGATGAGCCGCTGTTCTTACTGGACTTCTTGACTTTGACCTTCTGCTTTCACCACTCTTGCTTCTGATTTAAAACTTCTCCCACCAGTTATCATTGATGGTTCAACTTAGTTCCAAGTTTCTGTTTACAGGGAACGATTTTAGATGCTGTTTTGATTTCTCTTTCTAAGACTTCCTTTTTCTCTTTTAGCACTGTACTTGTGAGAAAAGGGGAGTCAACTAACTGTAACCCTTGGATAATCAAAATATAAGAACAGCATTGCCTATAAAATTGAATTAGAAACACTTGCTGCCCCCTAGTCTTTCAAGTGTAACATCAAGCTTATATTTACAAACATTAAGGGGAGATGATAAAATTTGGTATTTGTGACGTGGATCAAATACGGTATTTTTTAATTCGGGTTTCTTTGTGGTTTTTTTTTCCCCCTTAAAATATTTTAAGGTAATAGAAGCTTGAAGATCTGGATGGATGGGGCTTTGAGCAACCTGGTCTAGTAGGAGGTGTCCCTGTCCATGGCAGGGAGGTTGGAACTCGATCATCTTTAAGGTCTCTTTCAACCCAAGCCATTCTATGATCTCAAGATTTAAGAGCTAAGAATTCTATTGCAATAGTAGTTAAAGCTCTGTGTAGGTGAAGTCGTAGCTTCTGGAGTCTATCAGTCTGGAGGGTTTCGTTGATTGATGTTGTTACTTGCTTGTTTTTTCCCTTTTTAAAACTGTTCATCTGCTGTGCCAACAAGCTGTGTTTGACTTTTCATAGGTTTAAACCAATCTTATACTTTTTGTAATGGACTTCTTAGTAGTATACTTGTGACAACCTTTGTATATACAGTCAGTTATGGTTTACTATTCTGTCTGCTTTTTACAGTCTCCATACCTCTGTTTCTGGAAATTCCAGCAGCTGCTGTATGGTCCATTCCATTTCTTGGGATTGGGATGATAATATGGTCTTTATTTTCTTGGGCCAGGAAACAGAATCATAATGCTAAATGGGGGCAGGTCACCCCCAAACTTTTCTTATTTGCTTCCAACTTGCTAACTTTTTATACCTCCCTCCTTCTGCCCTTCTCCGTCTGCCCCCTGCATCCCCCCCATGTGTTTTTAGCCAAAAGCACAAGTGGATATAGTAATAAAACTAATTGTATAGAAGCAGTCATGTCAACTGTTGCTTCCCTGGCTGTGTGGATGTAGTGCTGTGTGCTGGAAGCACTTCATGAAAGTTCTGCCCTGTGGAGCACTCAATGGGGAAGCTGCTCAGATGAACATGAGGAAATGTAACTCTGAGTTCCTAAAGCTATTTTCTCTCTTTTCCCCCAGATTCGTCGTTTCTACATTTCCATGAATCGGATTGTGACATAGGAGGGTCTTCATCTTGCGAATCTGTGCTTTCTCTCAACACAGAAAAAATTTTGGTATGCTATCAAGAATATAACATACAAAACAATAGATTGTTGAAGTCACTGATCACTTTAGCTGTGTAAATGGTTAGAATAAAGTTGAGGCAAATAACTACAAACAGAATCTAGTAATCAGTAGGCACAGGTCCCCAAAAGGCTTAAGTATGAGTGAATTCAGGTTGCTCATAGAAGTTTGACATCCTGGTACTCCATCATGAGTCTCTAGGGCTGTCAGCAGTTTCAGCTAATTGAAGCTGATGTTTTGTGGAATCACAGATTTGTCAGAGTTGGAAGGGATGTCCAGAGATCTAGTCCAACTCCCCTGCTGAAGCAGGATTGCCCAGAGCACAGCACTCAGGACTGCATCCAGGCAGGTCTTGAAGGTCTCCAGAGATGGGAACTCCACAGCCTCCCTGGGCAGCCTGTTCCAGTGTCACCCTCACTGGAAAGAAGTTTCTCCTCATATTCAAATGGAACTTGCTATGTTCCAGCTTGTACTTATTGCCCCTCATCTTGTCACTGGGAACCACTGAAAGAGTCTGGCTCCATCCTCCTTCTCACCCTTTAGATACTTATAAGCATTAATAAGATCTCCCCTCAGCCTTCTCTTCTCCAAAAGTTTCCACTGAAGACTAACCTTTACTTGGCTTACCTTTACAACATTTTGCAGAGTTAAATGTTGAAGATCACTTTCTGAAGTAGGTTTTTTGGAAATTACGGGAAGGTCAGTGATGATATAAAAAGGTTCTGTTTGGAGGTGTGCAGTTTTTAATTATATATATTCTCCAACATAGATTTAGTTTTCTCATCTATGTACCTGTTGAATCCGGCTCATTCTTTTGTTGTTTTTAATGACTCTTTTCTATGAGGAAGAGAACTTTTCCATTCCATTACTGTAGGTGTAGCAGGAGGCGGAGTAATAGTTCTCAGAATGTTATAGTGTAATGTACAGCTCATACATGATCTCTGATTTTAGTAAAAACATGTCTTATAAAATCTGACTGGCTAGTTGTTTGTAGCCTCCAAAATACTCCAGTTTTTAGAGCAGATCAAACTTTCTTCTCATTCCCAAGATTTTTAGACAAACAGGGCAGAAACTGCAGTGGGATTTGGCCAGTTTCTGTTGTGCTTTGTAGATCATTAAAGTATCTGTGTCATGGACACAAGTATATGAGGCTACTTTTGAACAAGCCAGAAGAAGTGGAAGAGAGAAGGACGAAGTGCAGTCCTCTCAGTATAAGAAATGATGAGTTAAATATATTCTCTGAAGTTTGAGGTGTTTAACTGTCTTTTCTGAAGTTAGAGAAGTGCTGATTAGCTGAAGAAAAAGAGAACTGAGCAGTCAGAGAAGTTGTTTTGTCCCCTTCTTGCTTCTGAGAACAGTTTGGCAGACCTGTTAATTAAATGAGCGTTTTTTATTTTTCTGACATAAACTGCTCTGGTAGGCTTACAGCTGTCTGTGGAGGATACTTGTGAAAATGAACAGAGTATTTCTATATTTCTGAAGGGTTGTCTTTGACAATATTTTTTTCTGTAGGCACATTATTTGAGGAACAGAAGTCTTAGATGAGGTTACAGTTGGCTGAACGAAGTCTATAACTGATAGTAGGAAGTATTTTAACAATAACTTTCTTTAGAATGATGCTGTTAAGTTAAACTTGTCTTTATTGATGGAGTGATGCTCTTTTGAGTGTTTTAGTTTCAGTGTTTTACTCTTCTGTAGTACCCTTTCCTTTGCAGGAGACAAAGGAATAATTAGTGAGATAAAGAGTATAAACTTCCCTTTGGGGTAGCATGTACTCTTTCTTTGAAGAAAGCATTCCAATTCTTCATGTTATGCAGATGTAATATAGAAACATCAGCCACTGGTAAAATGCTGACAATGTCATTTCACCTGAGAGGTTTGGTTAGCCTGATGTTAGAGAGGGTACCAGTAGCACTTAACTGGACAGCAATTTTTCTCTCTGTGGAAGACTAGAAATGGATTTGTTTTCGATTATTTCAAAGCGAGTATATTAGTCTTAACTTTTTAAGGCATTCTTTTAAGGATTTAAGACATGAGTTTGCTATTGAATTCTTTACTGTTGTTTGCTGAACACTTAAAAAACGTGATGTGTTACAGAGTCAAGGAAAGTTACTTGCAGAGCAAAAACGATTTCCATTTGCTACTGATAATGACAACACGAATGAAGAATTGGGTAAGATATCTTATATAAGGTTTGTACGGGTGAATTGCCTACTAATTATTAGCACTTAATGTTTTGAAACTAAACTGTTGATTCCTTAATGATACATTAATTTTAAAGTGATCCTAACAAGTCTGAAAATACAGTGAGTTTTCCCTGGTCTTACATATATATATCTATTCCTAAACATCTGTTTTGTTTTGCTCACTAGAATTCTTCACCATGTCTGCTTAAGCAGGTGAATCAAAATGCTTCAAAAAGCATTTTGGTTAAATCCTGTTAAACAATCTCAGGTTCCTCCTGCTTTGCTTTTTCTGCCATTGATAACTGAATGGAATATGCTTCCTATCAAGCATAGATGTTGTATCTGTCTTCCCCTCCCCACACTCTTCCCATCAACACTGATGGGCAGCAGGAGGATTTTCCCAATTATGTACTTATAGAGGCTGCTACTTGATGTTTTCTCAAAGCACACTCAGCACAGAAAATTAAGGCATTTCAAATAAAACAACAGGAAGTGCTTTTTTTTTTTTTTCAAAGGACTTGAGGAGGGAGTTACTGCTTTTCCAAACTGGTATCCTCTAGGAAGCAGAGGTATTATGACAGCAAAGAGACTGTGGAGAATGTATGTCAAGAAAGGCAGCAGACAGTCTCTTATATAAGAGCAAAGTGAGACTTTCCTTATGAGTTGTCTGATGAATAAAAACAGTTGTGTAATTTTTTTTTGTTGACATAATTTATGCCTTCTCAGACTTATCCAGGAAAATTTTGGGACAATCTTTTTTCGTATTCCTAGCATGCCTAACTTAGCAGAAAATATTTGAAGCTTTCAGTACCTGCTCTATAGACTCGAAAAACTATACCAGAAGGTTCCTGTCCTCATCTCTGGCCTGTAGGCTGGCACTTACTTGCCCACTTTATTTCAAGTATGTCATGGTGTGAGCAGCCTGGGTCCTGCTTGTTTGTGCGTGTTACTTTTAGCTGTTTTGAGGAAAAGCAGTGTGAAATGTATAGAGCATTCTGAAACAATGTTGGTACACAAATACTTGGCATAATGGACCACTGTTAACCCTTAGATTTTTCATAATAAAGTATGTACTTGTACTTTTGTAGTGTTTCATTGAAGGTGAAAATAATATTTGAAGAGAGCAAATTTAAAATGAAGATGATACTGTATCAGCTACTAGCTGCCAATCACTTGTCATATTTTTACAGACATAGTCCACAACTTCCTGTAATCTGCCCAGAGTCATAGATAAACAAAATGAACTTCTTATCAGCAGGACAATGAGTCTTCATTATCTTGCTTCCTCCTCTTTTCATTTAATGCAGGTGTGGTTGAGTTGATTTTATTTTATGTGCCAACTGTTCTGTGTTCTGGGATTGGAACCATAAAGATGATACGAAGAACTTTGTAGTCTTGGAGGAGAATGAAATGAGGAAAATTCAAGAGCTCTTTAACCTGTCCTTTGCTCTGCCAATTTGTTTTCCTTTTTTGGCAATGCCGTGTATCTGTACCAGCTGAAGCTTTTTATGTATTGAGCAAACCTCTTACATTGAACACGAGTACTTCCTTCTGCATAATACAAATACTCCAAGGATGAGACAAGCTCTGGATTAAATATATTTCTTATTTCTTTTCGTTTAACTTTTTTCTGCCTTTAATAAGCAGTGCTTAGCAACACTGCCAAAACAATGTGGCTCTGCCTGCGTGAGAGTCTGTGTCCTATTAAAAATACCTTTGTTCTAACTGGCTTATTTGTCTCTTCTTGTGTTTGAGTAAATAGTTAAGCCAATAGGCACCTCTTCCGTTCTGGTTGGATGACTGCTAAAACTGGGGAAAGGTGACTCCCCGATCTTAGTTTATTTCACTGTTAGCTGTTTGTGCAAACTGTCTTCGGAAAAGTTGTACTTTAACTTTCATAGCTCTAGTCTGCAAGATACTTGGGGTTTGGGGGCAGCATAGACAGAACTTAGTCTAGAGTTAAGAACTGTGAGAGATTGAAAGACACAAAATGAAACAGTCTTGAGATACTTAGCTGTCAGAACTGAACTTCAGTCATGCAAGCATAACCACAGCTTTCCAGTCTTGTGACTTGATTGTATTTTTATATATTGTGGAGATTATAGGAACAAGTTTCTAAAACAGCGCTCTGTTTCTTTTTCAAACACTTGCCTTCTGCTCCAAAGTGGGGGATGCACAAGAACTTCAAAACTTTTCATAATTTTAACACGGGTAAAGATTCTATAGTTTTTCACTTTCATTTTTATGAGCAAAGGAAACACTTTAGTTGTAGTTTTTCTAGATAATACAAATAAAGGAAAAACTTTTTCTGAACTAGTATAGCAAAATGTATACAAACAAGTGCAATCAGATGTTCTGTAGTGGAAGTGTGAAATAAAGTTATCCAGGCTCACTTGTACTTGAGAAAGGACCAAGAAAGGTACCATAATCCCATTTAGCAGCCCTAGGTGCTCAGTACTTTAGAAGCAAACACGGACCCTTTCCTGAACAACTTGCAAAAAGGAGAGGAAAAAACCACAAACAAACCACAAGACCCAAACCCAATTCTGATGAGCACAGTATGAATCAAATAATTAACAAATGATAAGTAGTGCTTGAAGGAAGTAATTTCACTGGCAGTTCAGAAATCATTTGACTACTGAAATCTTCAGTGCAATGGAGGAACTTACATTAAATACAACCGAATTGTAAAATGTATTTTTAAAAAGTTAAATGTTTTTTCTGTTTTATTTACATTTATAATTTTTTGTTAGCAATTGCTTACGTGTTGATTGGCAACGGCTTGTATGATGAAGCCATACGACATTTTTCAACAATGCTGCAGGTAAGTGTTCCGTTTGGACCCCTAAAAATCACATTATGAAGTTATCCATTACAACATATGCCTTTGCTAAAACAAAGATTCAGTTAAGGATTTTAAAATTAGAGTAGTTATTCTATTGTTCATTTTTTCCATCCAAACATTAGAATGCTAAATCATGTGATTTAGTATCTTGGCTATTTGTTGACTATTTTTCTCATCTGTAGGAATAAACTTCTTACAGCACATCGACCAAAAAAAAAAATAATCTTCAGAAACCTGACCTGTGCAGAATTGAAGTTCTTTTATATATCCTCTTAATGTGTAGGCTGAGATATTTTTATGTGGATTTTTGTTTTGAGCAGCAATTAACATATTGCCAGTAATATCAGAAAAAAAACCATGAGAGATTGCTTATTTCTGGTGATAAGTACCACACTGCTTTTGTGATGATAAATAACTTTGTGTGCTGGGTTTATCCTCAGTGGTAAGCATGTGATGAGCTTAATGTATAAGTAAAATGTCATTAATACTTCAAGATGACTTTATTTTATAACCAAGGTTAAGAATTCAAAATCTTCTTTTATGAATTAGAAGGTAGCCACTTTTAAATTGTTGGGGTTGGTTTTGTTTTAAAAGTTTCAACTAAACCTGATTTCGGAGTACTGTATTTTTATGGCTGAGACCCGGGGACTACCAGAAGCATGGACCTGCTTTCTGATCTAGATTGATTGTGGTACAGAAATGCAAGATGAAAGTGATAACTGAAAATACTAGCATGTATCTTCTTAACTCAAATGTCATATGACTTATACTTAAATTAAGTGAAGATGTGGCAATTTAATGGAATTATTCCAGGGAATTTATGAGAAGACCAGAATTATTTTTGTTGGGTTTTTGTTGGCTTTTTTTATTGTTGTTGTTCTTTTAGATGTTTACTGATATGTGTCTTTGATTTGTTTTTAATGTGAGGAATGATTTTATTTCTTATATTTCTATATCCTAATGAGAAATCCTGCTTCAAAAACCACTGGACTTAGATGTTTCCTTCCTTTTCTTTATTAAGAAGGAAACTTAATATAAGTGAAGACAGGCAAGATACAGCGACTCTGTGTAAGAAGTGTGTGTGTACCTTTACAATGCACGCATCTCAGTGGAAATGGATATTGTGCTGCTTGTATGCCTGGAGGGCTGTAAAGTGGTTGTGATTGTTCACTCTATCTTCCATAAGGGAATTTTAATACTCACTCTATATGGATTTTAAATATTTAACAGAACAAAGCAGCCTTGCTTAGCTGCCGTATTAGACCTGAAGTTGATGTCGGCAGGTATATGCTTGGAATCAGCTCAGGTCTGGCAAGCTGCCCTTGTTGATGTGCCACATACCTGCTATTTTATTTATGACAATTTATTTCTTGGCAGTTGTCCTAGTTAAGTGAGACCAGGTCTATGCTACAAACTTTGGTAGCACAGCTAGTTTTTTTGTTGCAGCTGCGAAGATAGCTGATTCCTGACTGGTCTGCAGGGGGACTGACTGCATAGGCGTCGTTGTGCTGAGAAAACTGGTTTTGCTGCTGAGGTTCTTCAAATTGGGGTGGGAAACCATAGCTGGAGTAAATAACATTGAACAAGAGGTAGATTTGCTTTGAAAGATGCATCCCCTTTAAGTGCCCAAGTTGGAAAGCCAGGGAGCTAAATCTAGCCCAAGGAAGGTTTATTTGCATTTTACAGAACTATTTATGCAGAATACCTCTAGTTTTAGTTGCTGCCCAAATGCAAATTTCATCAAGGTATAGCAATTTCCAGCTTCCTAATTTTAAGTCCTAAATTTAAATTAGGAACAAACCAAGCTTTGACTGGCTCAATTGTATTATTTTTATTTATCATCACTTCAGTGATGTTAGACAAAAGAAGTTTGTCTAACAAAAGAAGTCTGTAATTTTCCAGACACGTGCTCTAGAACAATTCCCGTAAAATGAATTGGAAGTTGTGAGCATATGAAAGTATGGACTGTAATACCATCAATTTTTCGATTTCAAGCAAACAATGTTTGCCTGATAACTGTAATATTTCATTGCTTACTACTTAGGATCAACAAGAATTAAACACATACTGAAGAAAGATATGTTTTAAAAAGAACTAAACAACTGATCATTATATTCATTTTTAATCTTAACAGGAAGAACCAGAGCTGGTTAGTGCAATTTATGGACGTGGGATAGCGTATGGAAAAAAAGGACTACATGTGAGTAGATAATTATTTAAATTATTATCTGACTGAATTATTTGAATCCAAACTGTAACAAAGCCTGCGGCAGGAGGAGCTAGACTAATTAGAACTTGATAAGTACATCCCAAAGTCTTTGTGCTGTTCTGCTATAATGGTGTGTCCATCCCTTGGTAGATGCTCAGTAACACGAAGGGATGTAGCAGATCTTACTGCTTTGTGGGACTGTGGAAATAAAATAACACGAAGGAAGAGTGTCAAAGGAGAATATGGGCACAATTGTGAGTGGTGGATAGTAAGGCTGGGAGCCACAGCCAGTTGAAAGAGTTATTAGGTAAGATAACAGGCGGTGTCTTGCCTCTGAGAGTCAGGTCTATAAAGTCCCACTGAATTTGTCTCCACATCTAGTCTGTGTTTCGAGATGAAAAAGTCTTTATTGCAACTTCAAAACATGATCAATTTTTGCAATCCAGTAGGACTTAGTTTCTTTGTTGCCTATACCTCTTTGTGTGTATACCACCTTAAATTTGTTAAAAACAATTCAATTAATTTAGCTCATTTATTTACTTACATTTGGCTACATTGACGGCTCAAGCAATTCCCTGAGCAAAAATAAATTTAAAAGTAGACTCTGGTCCTTTGAGTTTGCGACCTGATGAGTAATGTTTGAGTGGTTGCTGGGATTCTAGAAGAAAGACTAGTGAAATAACTCCTCAAAAGTTTTCTTTGTGCAAAATGGGGCTGATTTAATTCTTTAAAGGAGCTTGAAGTCCCTTGCACTTACATGTATTTAACACCAACATGAGTTTGTTTTCTCAGTTCAGCTAGATGTTGAGACAGCGTTGCTTTATTAAAGTTTTGAGTGATGCTTTCAAGGTGCAAAGATGATGTTAAGCATGTGCAAAATTTCTTTGCCTTGAAAAAGAAGAAAAAGATCAATGAAATCTAATGGAGAACTCGCTATATAACCTATTTGGATCTTTTTTCAATTAAGTAACTGCTTCCGTCCTACAATTTGGGGACAATATAAAAATGTAGGTTGGGAAGATATTGATGATATCAACCCACTCACTGGTACTACTTGGACCAAGTTGCAGACAGTACTGATGAAAACACTGATGGGTGAGTGTATGTGTGGGTGTTGGAGATCATGTGAGAGCTTGAACCAGCTTTGCTGCCAAGAAAGGTACCTATGGAGCTGTAAACTTAATGCTTATTCACAAAGTTATATTAATAAATTATTAGAGGTATAGCACAAAGATGATGTGTACAAACAAAGTTTATTTTTCTTGTTTGCAGCAGATACGTGGAGCAGGGGTTCAGCTATTTGTAGAACACTGCATCTTAACGTTAGTAAGCAAAGGTGTGAAGGGCTTTAAATGTGAACTGATACATGTTCAGAAACTTAGCAAATCTTCAGTCATTCAGTCTTGGGAGTATATTACTGTAAGTATGCACTGTTGTTTACCTTGTTTATTTTTCTCCTTTTCAGGACATGAAAAATGCTGAACTTGCTCTGTTTGAGCTCAGTAGAGTGATTAGTCTAGAACCTGATCATCCTGAAGTATTTGAACAGCGAGCAGAAGTGAGCAATTTTTGTCTCTCTTGGGATTTTTTGGAGAAGTTGCAGTTATACAGTGTTTTCAAGTATTTTTTTTTAATGATTTAATGATTAAAGCTCTTATCTGTGTTTTTCTGTGAACATTCTTCCTTTCTTTTAAAATACATGTATTTGCTTTCAAACAGTGTACTTTCTGGAATTATTGTCTTTAAAATGAAGCACATACCATATGGAGTTACTATAGCCCATAGAATAGCATATATTATGTCTAAGTGTTTAGTTTTTGACATAATATGTAGCAAGGTCATTTCTGTTTTGGTTGGGTTTTCTAATATAGTGAATCAAAATATCATTTGGACCTTACTGTTTGCACTTAGTGTCACCCTAGTAAATTTATTGTTGGGACGAGCTGATAAAATGCCAAACTTTAGTATAGAGTGAGTTTTTTATTCAAATGTTTTGGGTTTATATTCATGGTTAACCATAATTCAGATACAGAATACTGTCATTTTGAAAATGATGTTTTGTGTTGCCAATTTAATTGCAGAAAATATGTTTAAAGAGGGAGCTCTGTAGACAAACCAAAAAGTATAAATATTTATTAGTCAGCATAATGAGTAACTGCCATAATATGAAATTGTAATTCACAATTTTCATGTTTTAATGATTTGTGAAAGGCATACAAATAATTGGAAAATAGACCATTGGGGGGAGTATTTTGTCAAAATAAAAAGTTTTATGAGAATACTTTGATTACATTTTCAGTTAAATGTGTTTGAAATAACTTGAAATGGGAGTATTTTGCTTTGGCTGACTTGTTTTTATTTGGAATACTAGGTTCTGCAAATGTTACTGCTGTTCATGTATACTGATACTTTTTGGAGAAAAATGCTTTCAGATTTTTGCCTCTGATAGGGGTTTAAAAGCAATGAGTACTGAAATTTTTAGTGGAACATTCTGGCCTGTTCTAGCAAATACAATTGCTCTGTTACAGCTGAACTATGAAAAAGTATAATCTTCGTATTTTTAAAACAAATGTATTCCTCCTGTTTATTCTGAACTATGTTTTTGTTTTATACTCTTAGATATTATCCCCGCTAGGACGGATCAGTGAAGCCTTGTCTGATCTCACCAAAGCTATTCAGCTACAACCGTCAGCACGGCTCTATAGGCACAGAGGTACCCTTTACTTCATATCTGAGGTTAGTGGATTTGGGGGATTCAGTTCGATTTTGTTTGTGTGGATGTTGTTGATTTTGTTGTCGCTTGGACCAGTTGTTATTTCTGTTCAAGAGCTTCTTTCCTGTTTAAATTAGACACCAAATCACCAACAAAAGTCTTGATTTTTCCTGTCCTTGACTTTCTGACAGTTCAGAGGTATTCTTCAAGTATTTAAACTGTGTATCTATTTAATGCAGAGAATCAGAGGGGGAGTACCTTGTGAGCACATCTCAAATTCTGTGTGTTTAAGGAGTAGGGTATGGATAAAGAATTTGACTTGATTTATAACCTACAGCTGCATTTAAGCAGTATGCTTGGCCTAAAAGGGAAAGCAGTTATGGCCAAAACAGTAACTGCCCTATATACTTAAAAATGCACACACACCACACAACCACAAACAATGAAAACCTACAAAACATCCTGTTTTGCTATGTAATCTGTGTGTGTTATTCTTACTCTTTATTGTAAAACAGGTAACTTCATCTTCAAAGATGATTTGAATACTAAATAAGTGATTTCCCTCTTTATTCTTCTGATTTCACTCTGTTTCCAGCTATTTTTCCGCTTAATTTACTATGATTTATATAGTACTTGCTGTAAATGTTGGAAGAGTATTGCGCATTCCTTATTCTTTGATATTCTGACTGGCAGTTGACAATCATTGCCACTTAGCCCTGGGACTGACTTTGTGTATAAATAACAGAATTCTGCAGTATACTTTTATGAAGACAGGAGCATACATTCCTCTTATTTTTACCGTGTTTCTTCTGTCATCTGAAATCTGCTTTATCACAGGACTATGCAACAGCCCATGAAGATTTTCAGCGCTCCTTGGAACTTAACAGAAATCAGCCTATAGCTATGCTGTATAAAGGCTTAACCTTTTTTCACAGAGGACTTTTGAAGGTAAAGTTATGTTAAATAATAGCTCATGTAGAGCAATACCCTCTATTCGAAATCACTTGTATAAAATAGTAGAAATATCGTAGGTGTTGATATACTTACTTTCTTTTACATAAGGAAGATTTTTATTTTTGTTAAGGCAGAAGAGTGCTAGTGAAATGAAAAGGTGCCATTCGTCCCCAGGAATACCTTAGCTTCCAGTCGGGTTCAGGCTGCCTGTCAAAGGAAGGCTTTACATGTCATCTCTTAGATTTTACTGGGCTTGCTGAAAACTGAGATTAGGGGGAGGGTGGGAGAGTCTTCATTTCTGAGTGAAAAGAAATTGTTGCTTTTAGATCATTGCTTTTGGGAATAATCTTCTGGAGTTAAAACTTGCCTAGAGGACATAAGCCATGATTAGCTTATTTTTGTTCGATAAATATTCTTGTGCATCTTGTTCTTGGAGTGTATTTGACAGTTTTTCTGAATAAGAATCTTTAAATTGACTGAAGATACTAATGATTCTTTCCTTGCAGCATTTAATTTCTTGTACTACAGACTTCCAGGATACTTTTCAGTCATTCCTTTATAATATAAAGTAGTTGATTATTGCATCCTTAATTCTAAGTTTCAGTACTGCATTTGCTAGTTTATGCAGCTAGTCCAGTTAAAAAACCTGAGCTCTTAATCAGATCCTTTGAAGATTTGTTTGAATGTATACATGTCATTATTTTTAGCTGGTTTATTTCTTGTGACATTGTATTCCTCACAGCAGCAGTACATGCTTTTGTGTGAAGATGATCGCTTACTCTGTAAGCTCTCGAGAGTGTTTGCTGACTGTGCAACTAACACAACATGATAAAACAGTGAAAGGCAGAGTACAGATTTGAAGGAGTCTTTTGGACTCCAAAAATTAAGGTGTACTATGAATGAAGAAGTATGAGTGTAAGGAGGGACCAGACTGAGCTTTAAAAGCAACTTCGAAGGGATTTCATCTCTAAATTCTATTAAAATGCGGAAAGAATCACTCTTTCCCATAGCATATTTGACAAAGGAATTCTGTCTAAATCTAACGTTGTCATAGAATGTTGCAATATTTCCTTTGTTACATGATTATGATAACTATAGATTTTGTAATAAATTAATGCCTTGTTGGTTTCTTCAAAAGATTTTGATGAATAACTGTAAATCCATGGCTGGTAGCTACTGAGGATGCTAAAATTAAACAAATGCCTTAAGCGACAATTTTTTCTGCTGTTGTCTTCCTGTAGGAAGCCATTGAATCGTTCAAAGAAGCTCTGAAACAGAAAGCAGACTTCATAGATGCATATAAAAGCCTGGGACAAGCCTACAGGTAACTGCATTCAGAAATGGTTTTAAGGCTTGTTTTCTGTCTGATGGTGTTAAAATGCACTTCAGTTTTGCAAGTTTGTTGCGAAACTCCAGAATCGTGTGTATTTAGTAGCTCCTACAGTCAGTATGGCTATGTCAGGATATGTTCAACAGAAATAATTTCTAGGTTTGCTTTCTATTTTTAACTTGCTTTTTATTTTTAATTCAGTCTCCAGTGGCCCTTTGAGTCTTCCAGGCTCAAAGGTGTTTTTCAGTAAGATGTGTTTTAGGTATGCGAAGTGATTTTTAAATGATGAAGATGTTTGATATGAGACATTGATTAATATGCTCATTAGTTGCCATCTGAGATTATTGTTAAATTTATGCTTAAATTTATGAATATCTCATTGCATAGTGCATATCATTTGATAGAGCTGCTAGATCCTATATCAGTTAATCTCTTGCTGAAGAGATTTACAGTTCTGAGAATTTAGTTAATTTCCTGTCTGCGGTATTTTTAATATAGGCATAGAGTTTCTTGACTATTAAATAATTAATAAGAAAAAGCCCACCCAATCTCTATTTATTAAGGTAATTAGTCACATTTTTCTTTTTTTAATTTGCACTTAAGAGAGAATAATTTAGTTTATAGTTGAATAAAATGTATTACTTTAAAGGTGATCTGCTGATAATTACTAAGGAGAAAAGTCGATATAGCTTGTATATAACAAGACAAGAACAGAAGATAGTCAGCAACTGAATGCCTCTGACCACTGTAGCTCTTTTCCTGACCTGCTAGTGTTTGTCAGTGTTTTATGTCCTGTTTTACATTTTTATTTCTGGAAAGCACTGCTCTACAGCATAAATGCTGCTGCAACATAAACAGCTTTTGTGTAGCCAGGGTTAGGTTGGGTAGGGTTGGTGTGCAAGCATTGCGTTTTCTTCAGGCTTTATGCTTCCTTCAGCACACAGAACATGCAATATTCACTGAAGGCAGTGTTAACTTTTTTGTATTTTTTTTTCTTTATGGATATGTGCCTTGTTTATTACAGTATCTAAATTCTGAACTCACTAGTTTCCTGGTGAGTTTTTCTGTGGTATTTGTTATTGTAGTGTACAAGTACTTTCAAGGAGCTGGATAATAGTCAGTACTTTAGCCTACAGGGTGGGTGGTTCAGTTCTTACATTTCCAATAAGCACTTTGACTTTCTATTCAACCCTGTGCCCGAAAAGCCTTAATCTGAAGTTATATTTTGAAGAAGAGAAAAAAGCAAGCCTTAAAAATGTTTCATTTTGCGCTGTATTATTGTTTTATGAAGCAAAAGTCACTTAACCACACTATTCCTAGTCAGTTTAAATTCATTGCTTTTATTCCCCTCAGTATCCCCTGCCTCCAAAAGTTCTCTGATGCTCAGGAAATAATGGGGGAAGGAAATCTACCTCTTCCTTTTTTTTTTTTTTTTTTTGTGAGAACTTAATCTACAAAGCACAATTACTGTTGACTCTTCAGAATGCTCAACAGTTAGAGAAGGACAGAAGCTGAATAGAATATTGTTTAATAACCAAGGGCACTGTAACTAGTGACCAACTATGAAACATCTGAATTACTTTCCTGTGAACACTGATGTCTTAAACTAGGCAGATCTCATTTCTTCAGAGCATTGTTAACTTCAGCTGTCAAATTCTTCTTTCTTTCTAAGATCTTTTAAGATCATACTTTCTTTCTTTTGCATAAAATATATTTCAAATACAATACCTTCAAATACCTTTAAATAAATAAAATACCTTTTAAAGAATTCTTTTTATAGTGGAAGTAGACAATTCTGACTCTTATTTGCCCTCCTCTGCAACATGAGCTGTAGCATTTTACCTATAAATTCCTGCTTCAAATCTAGTGACTTTGGTATTTATACATTTATGTGAAACTGAAGAGCTGTGGTTAATCAGTGTTCTGTCTAAAAATTTTCTTTGACAAATGTATTTAAAACTTGTTAAGTCTTGTTTGGCTTTTTCTAGTGTCACTCTTGTTTGGAATAATTTAATATAATTTGATGTGGAAAGAGTTTTGTGATCTTAAAATTTAAAAATTATTGTACTGGATAAAAAAACCCAAAACCCTGAAGAAAAATTAAGTTGCATACTATTTCTGTTTCAATTCTTTTCCTGGTAGTTTCTCTCTGGAAATTTTTGTTAAGAGCTGTCCTGTACATGGAGTAATTCCAGTCAATAAGTTTTTAGTTAGTTTCAGCTTTCAGACACCATATGCTCTCTTTTTATTCATCATTTCAGTAGTAGGTATATTTTTTAAAGTTTGTTTATATTTAGAAGTTAAAAAGACCTGTCATGGAGTTTTCCAAGAATACTTTTTGTAGAAATTTTGTTTCTTTCAGTTTCTGAAGAAATACCATAGGTGTGTGTTTTTTATGGTTTGTCTGCTGGGGATTGTGAAGATTGTGGTCTTGTGGGTTTGTATTTTGGAGTACACATTTCTGGGAGGAAAAACTCTGTAGCTGTTCTGAAGACCAACTGAAGAGCAGTTGCAGAATTACTGCTTTAGTTAAAGAAATTTTCCATTAATGTTGTGTTCCTCTTGCATGACATCCCCTTTGGAAGCGTTAAAGCAGCTTTTAACAAGTAATTTTGTTGTCACTCTTCTTTCTGTATTCTTCATTTTCCATTTTATGGAATTGCCTAGGGAACTTGGCAACTTTGATGCTGCTACAGAGAACTTCCAGAAGGCTTTGCTCCTAAATCAAAATCATGTTCAGACGTTACAGCTCAAAGGAATGATGCTTTATCATCATGGCAGTTTAGACGAAGCACTAAAGAATTTTAAGGTAAGCCTGCCCAAGGTAAATGCGAAGTTAAAGTGTTTTAACAACAATTAATATTCATCAGGTGTCATAAAATGGGCAAATGTCAGAGGCTTTCATTCTGAATGCACATGTGCATTTGGACTAAAATGCATGGGGTTTTTTTGTGAAGTCTGTCTTAAAAGATGTATAGAAACTTAGAATTCTTAATTAAAGTGGAAATGTATTAAAACTAAGATGCTTCCTCTAATTAAATTTCTAAAAGCAAGCTCTGGTTGAAATGGGTTTGGATGGGGTTATTTTGTTTGGGTTTTTGTTTGTGTTTTTTCTCTGTGTGTGGTGTTGGTTTTTTGTTTTGATTTGTGTTTTTCTTTCTTTTTTTTTTAACTGGTGATTGTCTTGTGTTAATGTTTTAGTTTGGGTTGGAACCTAATGCTTTTGTCCTATCGTAGAAAAAGGAGAGTAGTTGTCTTTGTAATGCTAAGTTTAAAATACAAAGTTCCAGTATTTATCTAATTTTTGAGGTGATTTCTTTGTTTTGAAAAACTCAAAATGTGATTCATTGGAAATATGTGCATGTTTCCAAAGGTAAACAAATTTGCTTCTCTCCATTGTCACTAAGTAATGGCCTTGTTTTGTAGACAGAACAGTAAAGGCATATGGTAATCATATGTCCATATCCTTAAATCAAGGACTGAAATAAGGCGTGGGCATGATTACATCTCTTTCTGAATGAGTGTGTCCTTCTCCCACTGAGAACACTTCATGTGCATTATTACATATTCACCTTTTATAGCACAATTTGTAGATTCTACTGTAATTGAAAAAAATATTTCAACTTCTAAGATGGAGATGCTCCTCTAAAGAGATGTAATTGCTGGAAGAGTCAGATGATTAATTTTTGAATGATAAATATGAATTTTCTGTGTGTTTAATATATAGTAAATAGTTGACTAACAAAACAAAGTGTACTAATGCATGAAGTAGTGAAGATATGGATGGAAGAATTGGCACTGTATAGGCTTTGAACTATCCAAAAATGGCTTGTTACTAATATTATCAGGAGTATATTTTACCTAATTTCATTCAACTAATGTTGAAGCTTCTATAGTGCTACTACCATTAGCAGTACTATCAAACATGATTTGTTTTCATGAAAATTAAAGAGGGATCAAAAGCATATTTGTGCTGGCAGTTCCTTTTATTTTTTTGGCTTTCCTCTTAATGAAGCTGAAAATATGTTTTTCTTATATTTCATTTGAAAGAAAACTGTGATGGAAGTGGATCTTAATAATTAGTAAATCTTTTCATGCAGCTTTTCTGAACAAACATGCTAGTTTATTTGAAGATACTCATTCTCTCTCTTGATGTATGGATATTTTGTTCCTTTAATCTCCTAGAGATGTCTACAGCTAGAACCGTACAACGAAGTATGCCAGTACATGAAAGGGCTCAGTCACGTTGCAATGGGACAGTTTTACGAAGGCATAAAAGCTCAGACTAAAGTTATGTTGAATGATCCACTACCAGGTCAGAAGGCCACCCCGGAATATCTGAAAGTGAAATACCTCCGAGGTAAGTTGGAATTTTCTTTTTTTAATTTGCTTAAACCCTTTGAGAACCATAAAAGCGCCTACATGCTTGTAGTTGTGACCATTTAAAGAAGTCATTGTATATTCCCATGAGCACTGTTGAGTATGTCTATTTAAAAAAAACAACAAAACAAACAACAAACATACCCCAGTTCTTACTTGTTCGTACTGTTACAAACTAGAACCACAAATGAAATACATTTCTGTATAATGGCAGTGTTGTGATATTTAATTGAAATAGGCATATTTCTGTCTTGGAAATCAGCTACTGGCAAAATCAAATTATCTAAGAGTAATGACTTACTAAAGTTGTGTTGGTTAATTGACAAACACGTAATCTGTTTTTTCTGTAACTATGTAAGTGAACTGATTACGCAAATGGTATTTAATTTTCTTTCTTTCCTCCAGAGTATTCTAGGTATTTGCATGCACATTTGGATACCCCGCTTACAGAGTATAATATTGATATAGATCTCCCTGGAAATTTCAAGGACCACTGGGCCAAAAATCTTCCCTTTCTTATAGAAAATTATGAAGAACAGCCAGGGTTACAGCCACATATAAAGTGAGTACCAGTTTGTTGCTGCTTTTTTTTTCCTAAAGTGCAAAAATTTTGAGACATTACAACAACATAAATGTTAATGCTATAATAAGTGGAATTCCACTGAGTATGTACATCCTTTTCAAAATCATAGGGATTAGTGTTGATTTAGGTCATGGAAGAGGGAGAATGAAATTTAGGATACTTTTCCTCACATAATCAATAATATATATAATGTTGTTTCATATTCGGCGGACTTACTGATTAACTATTCTATTTCTTTCTTTCTTGCAATTAATGTTAAGGAGTTGATAAGTTTGAGATGCTCAAGGTAGTGTTACATAGCAACCTTATTATACTTTCTTGTTGTGTGTTTTTATTTTGTTATAGGTGTGATTTCCTAGATACTGAATAGATTTTTAATTTCTCCTCCTGTAAACTAGTTTCTAGATATATTTTCCTGTAATCACTTTACATAAAAAAACCTTGGGTTAAAAATTTGTAGCTGTTGTGTATATTGAGTAGAATCCCTGTTTTTAGCGTAAGAAGCTTTTGCAGAATTAAGGGAGAAGTTATGGAGTAAGACTTCCGATTTCTGTACATCTTCTTTTCTTACTTGTTCTTCAAGCTTTTCGGGGTGAGCATATAACATTGAATCATAATGTACTATCTGTAAATTTTTATTTAGTATCACTTAATATGATCAGATCTGAAGGTGAAATACTGGTTGTGAGGTTAATAAGACCTACCATTGAATTCAGTCAGATCAGGATTTCCTTTGAGACACACAGTCCATGGCAGCTCCACTCAGTATGTTCAGTGGGGTGGGAGGAGGAATGAGTGTTGTTTGTACTGCTTTTAAGTATTTCTTACACAAGTATGTTTTACACATTTCTAAACCAAATATGTGTTCTACAACTTGTAGAACGTTTGTTGCCAGGTTATGTCTGATGCATGTTTTTCTCCTCTGTAAGAGATGTATTATTTCAGAATTTTGAAACCTATAAGCCTGATGTGCAAGAACTCATATGTGCAGCTGATCATCTGGGTTCCATGATGCAGTATGAGACACCAGGATTTCTCCCAAATAAAAGAATACATAGAGGTATACTGAACATGCCCTGTAAATTTGAGCAAGGGGAGGGAAACACCCTAGCAACTTGGTGGTAATTTAATGCTATTCCTTTGCTATCTGCAGATCAGTTTTATGCTCTGTTCCTTTCAAATCAGATCAAAAGTTTAAAAATAAAGTAATCATTAAGTCAACACTTTGTTGACCCAATTGGGAACTGGGAATCATGATGTCCCAGATTTTATTGATGTTGGCAGTTCTTTTCCTTTAAATGCATCACTTTCTTGCCTCAGTTTTCCTATCTGGGCAAAATGGAGTGTTTGACTCTAATTGTTGTTTTGGTCTTTTTTTTTCTGTTCCTGTTATTCTGTGTCCCTCCATCCTCTTCCTTCACCCCCAGCAATGGGATTGGCCACTCTAGAAGTAATGCAAGCTGTGCAACGGACTTGGGCAAACTCGAAAGTTCGGATGAATGGGAAAACCAGACTGATGCAGTGGAGAGATATGTTTGATATTGCTGTGAAGTGGCGAAGGTAATGGTAAAAGAAGAGAGAGAATAAACCTTATATTGGTTGCAATAATGATGCGTATGTCAGTTAACTAACGGGCTGAAGTCACAGAGGAGAAAACGAACACACGCTACTACTCTGTAACTAGAAAGTCTTCTGATAAGAGAAGGATGGTTTAGGTACAAGGAGTACATTTCTTAAAATACTCCATTTCTCTTCTTTTTTTAAAAGAGGAAAAGAGTTGGAATAGTGTTTTCTGGATAAGGTGAAGCTGTGAAAGGCTGTAGGGTATATTGCAGCTTAGGCAAACAAAACCTAAAGATTTCAAATGCCAGTAATGTAAAATGCTTATGAGTTGTTTTTTTTTTCCTATGAATATCATACATGCATTTTAATAGAAAGCTCTTCTTTGTGATCTCTGAATTCTAGCTTTTGCCTAAAATGATTCTGTGTGTGAACAAAGATCAAGTGAAAATATTATGTGGAGTGAGATGTGTGCCAGTATTAATGGCCTTTGTCTTTGTAGGATAGCTGACCCTGACCAGCCTGTACTTTGGTTGGACCAAATGCCTGCCCGAAGCCTCAGCAGAGGTTTCAATAATCACATTAACTTAATCAGGTATGACAGTTTTTTACCAAACAGGCTTCCCACACACGCTAAGGGATTGTACCAAAGCTTACTGGCTGTTTATGAAAGACCCCATTACAGTATTGAATGTATATGTGCTTATTGTTTTGCTTTAATATTAATTTTGTATTTTCTACTGCAACATTTGGGTTTTGTGCACCTCAAGTTTGTTCCTCATTTTCTCTTGTTCTTGAATCTCAAATGTACAGCTGAGTTATCTCAAGATCTAACTAGGATCCAAAAAATGTATATTTTTTTGTGCTGTTTTTAATTCCCAAATTACCTTAAATGTAAAAATTACATTAAGTTCATTGCAGTTGTAGTTTTTCCAAATGCTACTTCGCAAAGACAGTGGCAGCAGTAGTGAAATAATGCTGTTCCATTAACTTTAAGACCAATTTACATAAGAGAGGCAAAACATAGTTGTCCTAGTTGTTTTCAAAGCAGGCCAAAGTAAAGCAAAAATGACAAAATTTGTGAAAAGTAACAGTTGCACTTTCAAACAAAGGTAAAATTTGAAAGTTTCAACCATTGTTGTACGTTCCATCTTCTCCCATGCTGCAAGACTCAGTATTGTGGTCACAACAGTGACCTCCCATGAAGTGGTAGAAGTGTGAGAGTCTCAATGTGGCAACATCACTGTCAATCACAGGAGCAGAGTGTGTTTGTGTAAGTAAACATGTAACCAGGTTTCATCTTATTTCCATCCCCTTATTATTATTTTTTTCCTCACCCTTGAGATGGGAAGTACTGAATCTTTGAACTGTCATTCTGCTTTTATATCTATTTCTTTCTTTTTTTGAGAAGCTGTGTGGAAAAAGGATAAGGGAAGCCTTCTCAGGAATTCTTTCAGGCAGAGAAAAGCAGTGGTATTCTAATGTTCATATACAGAATTTGCCCTCGCTCTTCCTTCCACCCTTGCATCCTTGGCATTACTTTAGGGAGTGCTTGTTGAACAGTCTTATGCTCGGGCATCTGTCTTCCCTCAAGCCGAGTGTTATGCTTGGGCTCCAAGCTCTGTCTTTGCTGTTGCTGCATTTCTCCATTGTCACACGTATGATGAAGCAGGAACCACAGCCATCTAGTTTGAGGCAGGGATGTCTCCCACGCTTGATCTGTTTCTTTCTGGTTTTATTTTAAACGTCAGAGTAAAAGCTTAATTTCTAGGTGATCTCCGCTGGCAGAAGCGCGTTTGTGTAACAACACTTGGTTACCCTGTTGAACATTTAGTCCGGGGAACTGTGTCCCACGATCTGTGCAGGATCTCTGTGTCAGCAACTCTGTTTCTCACTGGCCAAAGTACTTATTTTCCTCTCATCAGAGGGTGCTAGCAAAACTCATGACTTACTGTTCCAGCTGTTTTGATGATTTCATAGAAATCTGAAATAAGCTTTGTGAACATTCTGAGTGATAGGCCACAGCAAATCGAATTCTAACCTTTTGGTTTTGACTGAGTTTTGGGGATCTCATCAGCATTTTGGTCATGCTTTTTTGATAGCTAGGTAATGGTTCTCTGAAAATTATTGGTTTAGCCCTATTTTGAAAGGAACAGTAGATTTGAAGCAACCTAAATACCACTGCCTTAGGAGCTGATCATACTTCAGTAATGGATGTTTATTGAATCCTTCTTGATTCTGGGAACCTGTACTTGTTTGATCATTCCACATCCCAAGTAATCACTGCTTTTATTGGTCAGCTTTCTGTAGTGTTTTGTTTCTGCTTTTAGATTCCCTTCTGATGATATCACATGAAGGATAAAAGAAATTAATATATTAAGTGGTAATAGGTTTTCTTTAATTTTGAAGCATGTTCAAATCCATTATGTGATTTCTAAATGACAGTTTACTCTTACTGGATTATATAGATCTTTATTATGTCCTTGCATTTCTCACCTGTGAAATGGCTGCTGATTGTAGATATTAATAGGCTAGAGAGCTAACACCCTTTTGTTGATCAACGAGATCACTTTATGGTCTTTTGACTGTTTTTCAAGAAAGCATACATTGCTTTATGTTTGGCTTATGATTGGAAAGTTGTTCTCGCAATGGTGTGACTAAGGCTGAATTGTTTCAGTAGCGTGGCTACCTGAATGCCAGGTGTAACAGCAGACTGTGCTGACAAATGGCAGCTTCGTGGTTGTTAAATATACAAAGATATAAACTGTTCAGTCAAATAAGAAGTGTAACAATAGCAGTTGGGTGTTCTTTTAGTATTTGTAACAGATCTAGTCATGCTGAGTTCAAGCTGTCTTTAGGTTTTGCTTGGTCTAAATTGTACACCAATAATTTCATGTGCAGAAATACTTGGATTAGACACCTGTTAACGTAACCTTTGTGTTTACTCAGAGTTCTTTGCATTTAAAGTCTGTTATTGTTCAGTGATTCTTGTCAAATAAGTCTTGGCACAGAGGCACTAGCATTCAGTGGCTGCTGAATTACAGATTTTATTTCCAGAGTGGAAAATGTTTGGAGAGTGTCAGAAAATAAAAATTTTTTTGTTATTTTGAAACAATTTAGGGACCTCTTGTTAAAGGTGTGCAAGAAACATCTTGCACTTTGCTGTGCTTGATAGGCTTCCAGGTCTTAACATTCCCAAGATGCAAGTATATCAACTGACACTACTTCTTCATGGGCCTATAAACGAGTGTGGCTTTGGTTTGTCTCCCTTCTGGCTTAGAAGATCAAAGCCTACCAAGTGTTGTTTAAAGTAGAGACAGTGTTTTTCAAAGCTTAAATTATTTTCAGAGGCAAAACAAGGATTTGAGATCAGCTAAACATTAATGATGTAGTCAGCATTCTTATAAAAGATGCCCTCTTCTTCATGATAGTGTTTATTAAAGAAGGAAAAAGAGTAGGAATAAACACAGATCGCTCCTGACCACCCTCCAAAAGCTTTTTCTTGGTACTGCTGCTTCTAGATGGCCTTACAGAATGATGCATCTGATTTTGGATGTATTTTCCAAGATGCCACTAAAGGAAAATCCAGTTCCTTATACTGACACGCTTCTGCCTGTTGTACATGTATTTTGTTTAATACAGATGGAAAATGATGGGACGTACAACAAGGGCAAACTGTGTATAGATTTGTCTTCATCCTTCTGCTTTCCCTACTTCCCTTTCCTATGTGCAGATGTGTATGTGCTGTAATTCTGCTCAATTTTTAAAGACTGATTCTGCCATTATTCTGAGACTAGACCTACTAAAAGTGCAAGACTATTGAGTGAGACGTGGGACAGGGACTTAGGCTGCCAAAAATTACTTGGAGAGGAGAAAAAAAGCTAGGTATACACCTTCCTGTGATTGACAGTGGTTTTGCTTCCTCAGAGAGCGATAACATTTGCTTTATAAAATCTTGTTTTGTAGACTGGGAGAAGAGGAAGGACTCCTACAAATGCAATAATGGTATGTAATTTTTCCTGTCAGAGTGGTTATAATCCTAACAGGTTGCTACCAAATTTTTAATGAATGCTTTTTTTCCTAAGTAGTCCAAGGGGAAAAGCAACACCTTTTTGATGTGTTTGGTTTTTTTTGTTTTTTTTTTTCTTTTTTTTATGCTACTGGTTGTAACTGTTAGGTGTCAAAGCAAAATTACTTCAATACAGAGGGATGTAGGTAAATGAAGAAAAATCTCTGCAGACTGTCAGAGCAGATCAACATATATATTGGCAAATACATAAACTGCAAAGTGTTGAATCTCATAGTAAATAAATGTACAGATTGAGAATTCTCTCCTAATTCTGCAATATCTATGAGTGTAAATAACTATCTAAGAAAGATTATGTACTAGTACAAATTTATAGATAAGGTTTACTGAATGTGGGCACACTGAAAATAGGGTAACATGCATGAAATATAGTTAATCAGAGAACACCACCACCATACGTGAACTTTAGCAGGTCCACTATGGAGACTATATTCACAGTGGGACATAGGCTGTTCACTGCTTCTGAAAAATCTCAGGTTCTTTCCTTTACTTTGCAAAGCATCTGTGGATAAAATTCTGTAAAATATTAACAAGTAATATTTGTGTTGTAGTCCTGGAATCTTGTGTTGAAAAACAAGACTTTAAAAAACCTTTTATTTTCTTTGTAGGGGACAGGTCATTAACATGAGGTACCTGGAATATTTTGAGAAAATTCTTCACTTTATCAAAGATAGGATCCTTGTTTATCATGGGTAACCTACTGATATTTCTTTTCCCCTGCTTCGCTCTCCTGGTAATACTGATCTGAAATCTACATAATATTAGTTTCAGCAAATCAAAGGGATGTTTTCTTAATTTTAGTAAGCTCTAATTTTTTAGTGTCTACAGTTGTCTGATTTCGTATTGGAAATGCAAATTCCTATTCATTACCGCATTAGGGAACTTAAACTAATAGGAAAACACATTGGAAACTACAGTAAACCTGAAAACTAGTAACAATTGAATTTATACCTACAGTTTTGGCATAAGTGGATCTCAATTCTTTCTAAAAACATGATTTATTAAAGACGTTGGGCTTCCTCCTCGCAGAATACGAGTACAGTTTCTCTGAATATTGAGATTAATTTATTGAATATTAGGAGTGAGGAAAAAAGGGAAGATAATGAAAGACATTTTTTATTGAAGCTGGTGTTTGAGTATTTTTAAAGGAGTAGAGAATCTTTACTACCTATTACATGGATACGTTGTTAGCCTTTGTCCTGCAACAGAAGACAGTTGTAGAATCTTGAATGAATGAATGTTCCTAAATATAATATGAAGGTTTCTGGTAGCATCTATTTTGAACTTTGATCTTTCTGTGTGTGTGTAAAGTGTCTTCCCTACTTGTGGCTCATTTGTGGCAACAATGTTCTGATAATGTTAAAAATTAGAAAAATTTTAAACTAAAAGAGTTTCTTAATTTCTTTTTTTTTCTAATTTTTTTTCTTTGACCTGGTAACTTATTAAATATTGGGTTCTGTTTTTCAATCTCATTATGCTACTTAAATATTTCAAAATAAAAGTGCAAGAAATCCTTATTAACAGTTGAAACCATTTAAGTTTTAGCAAGTTTATCACAAAATCACAGAATTTTAGGGGTTGGAAGGGATCTTCAGTGATCATTTAGTCCAACCTCCCTGCCAAAGCAGGCTCACCTAGAGCAGGCTGGACAGGAACTCATCCAGGCCAGTTCTGAGTATCTCCAGAGAAGCAGACTCCACAATCTCTCTGGGCAGCCTGTTCCAGTGCTCTGTCACCGTCCAAGTAAAGTTTTTCCATGTGTTCAGATGGGATTTCCTGGGTTCCAGCTTGTGCCTGTTGCCCCTTGTCCTGTCACTAATCACAACTGAGAAGAGCCTCACCCTATCCTCTTGATACCTGCCCTTTAGATATTTATAAGCACTGATGAGGTCCCCTCTCAGTCTTCTCCTCGCCAGGCTAAACAGACTCAGGTTTCTTAGCCTTTCCTCATAAGAGAGATGCTCCATTCCCTTGATCATCACTTATGAGAGTTGCTGAAGATACGTAAGTTCTGTAGCAACTGGAAGTCTCTCCTCTGTTGGAAAAAGTTTGTTCAGTGAGTCAGCTGCACTTGGCTTTAAACCAGAGCAATTTGTGCTGTGATTTCTAAAATAATTCTGTTCTTAAAATCTCGGTGTATAGTAATTAATAAATGCTAGAGCACTAGTTCAATAAGTTTCTTTATGGTCCAGCTGTGGCTGTATCTGTGGCATTTACACAGCTTTGAGGCTACGTTATATATATATTTTTTTTTTTTCATAAGAACATTTCTAACATTAACTCTGTTCTTCGGTTTCTCCTCATCAACAACCCTTTGCCCACACACAGTCGTATAAACACTGTTTAATGCTTTAGAATGACCAACAGCAAATGAGAAAGATAAACTCGAAGTTTGAAGTTGAGGTTTGAAGCTGAAAAAAATAAGCTGAGCTGATAAAGGAGAAAATTACTTTTTGAAGAATAGGAGAGTGTGTAGCCAAGTATGAGCAAACTAATACTCAGGAAAAAGCTACTGAAAATTATTTCATTATTTCATTCCACTGTGGCTAATTAGGTGAAAGCTAGATGGACTTCCAGAAATGCTACATGTTTAACAATTGCAATTCTGCATATTTTGTTTTTCCAGTGCTAATAATCCGAAAGGACTACTAGAAGTTCGAGAAGCTTTGGAAAAGGTACACAAAGTTGAAGATCTTCTTCCCATAATGAAGGTAAATTAAAGAAAAACTTCAAAACATGATAAAATACATTCTGACAGATATCCAGTTCCTCAGGATATAGACCTGTTGTGTACAAGCTTAAAATGAATAACTGGAAACACTATCTCAGGTTATTTGAAATCTGCATGTGTAGGGTATGACCTTCCCTTTGATACACACAGACATATAATGTGTATTTGAAAGGCTTGGCCTAACGGAATTGATGTGGGTCAGTTGGGGGAATAGTTGCCCTTAGTGACTGGTAGCTGATTTGAAATGAAATCTTGGTTTATGTTCTTGTGCTTTGGAAGACTGTCAGAGAAGGAATGAGGAAACCTTCAGGTTTTTTTCTTGCTGGTGGTGACCTTCGTAGAAAAGCCTTGTATATATGACATGCACAATGATTTATGCTCTTAGCTCAACTTAAGTAGTAAGTCTTGAGTTGTGCTAAAGTTAAAGTTCTTCCCTATCTCCCACCAGTCTCCCAAATTAATCTAGGATGAGGAGAGTGTAAGTATTTGGTTTTGGGGAAGCACTGTTCCAAAGTATTCCCTTTTAAAGGATTGGACAGAATTTAATTTAGAATAGAATAGTTTGGGAAGAAACAGTCATTCTACGTAAAGCAAGCAATCAGTTTTTCTTACTTGGTGTGTCTACATGATAATTTCCTATCTAAGCAAAGCTGGTGGATTGCCACAGAAGAGAGCTTTCTGAAGATGTATTACTGCTGCTACTCATAGGCTGACTACATCTGGATTTGCTCTCAGTAGTAGTGCTCACTTACTTGTGCGCTACAGATGTCTTTACAGAAACTACGTGGCTCAAGCACTAAATTCTTCTGTGGGGTTTTTAGCGCATACTGCTAACATAAGTCTTCAAAGAACATACCATAATTTTTGAGGTCCTTTTTATATTACTGTCTTGCTCTTGACCTTGAAAGATGAAGCCAAATGGACACTAACTGAACCTAAACAAAACTTCATGGTGAAGAAGTAATAAATATTGATGTATCTAGGCAATGAAGTGTTCCCTACTGACACACAAGTGTGCAGATAAGGCCCTGTCAAACACATAAAATAGCTGCTGTTGAATTGTAGGCCAGAAAAAAATGCTATTAGTGGAGTTAAAAATATAGGTTACCCCAAGAGGATGATGAAAATATGTAAACGTAGTGGACTGTATATGGCTTAAATCAAGATAAATGTCTCAAATGCAGCCAATATTCTTCTTGGGTTTTATAACCTGTACATTTTACTGTGGTTTGAGTCTCCTGTATCCCATTCCAAATTGTATCGAAGTTGAATGCTGGGTCTCATTAGAGGCTTTTAGATTTGTTTCTTGAAAATAAATGTGAATTATCTTTAAATGAAGCATCCTGGATCAAAAGTTCTGTCTTAAAATAATTGCCTGAGTAACTAATTCAAAGCTGTTGTGTAATGGTCATTGATAGTTCCTGTCTAAAATGAATGTCTGCTAATACCGATGCAGTGTGGTTATTTGGATAGCTAGGAAATATGTTGTATGTCAAAAGCTGGGCTTTTGGCTTTGCTTTAAATACAATTTTTCCTGGTTTATACAACTCTTTGGCTATAGTATTACAATCCAGTAATGTAGCTTCGTAAATTTCTTAAAACTTTATGATATTTTTCCTTCTGGTGAGGATAAATATTAATGGAAACTGGATCACAGTTAAGAAGTTGTTGCCATGAGCTGTATTCTGGAATCCACACTAAAACTAATGCTGCTGCTTCTTAGTGTAAACATCAAATAGGCTCTCAGATTCTTGCTCCTCCATTTACATTGTTACACCAAAAGGTTGCTATCAACATGCAACTTGGGGGAAAAATCTGTATAAATCAAACTGCTGTCTACAGTTGTTTTTCATAAACAGTGCTGCTTCGTAGTCAGTAAAGGTGAATGTCAATATGCTTCATTAAGGATTTGTGATTTCCATTCAGTAGGAAATAAAGAATAAATTAAATCATGTAGTTGACAATAACTCTGGCAAGTTCATCCATTTTTTTCTGCTCCATGTATTTTAGGGACTTCAAAACAACAGCTAGACAATCTGTCCCTGTTCACTCTAATACTACTTTTTTTTTTTCTTCTTTTGAAAGCAGTTTAACAGTAAAACAAGAGATGGGTTTACTGTGAACACAAAAGTTCCCAGCCTCAAGGATCAAGGGAAAGAGTATGACGGATTCACAATTACAATAACAGGAGATAAGTATGTTTGCGGTTTTCAGGGGTTCATATGCATTAAATGATGAAGCTTTCACAATTTGTCTTCTTAAATGCAATTGCTACTTCCATAAAGTCGGTTTTACTTTTCACTAGTGGCATTTTTGTACATAGCTAAAAAATTTGGAGAAAATATTTTGATGTCAGTAAAACAATCTGACTGTTCTGCACAAACTTTGTTTTCTGTCAGTCAGTGTGTTTTGATCCATAGTTTGTAACTTTGCTTTTATACCAAAACAATTTCCTTTTGGTAGCTTAAAAAAAGAGTAAAACTACACTTTGCATTCTGTATAGAAATCTCAAGCCCATGAAAGTATTTTAAAATTTTGTATTTTTTTTTTTTTTTTACTTTAAGTGAAACAATAATGCTTGTCAGGTGTTCTTCAATGGAAATACTTGGTCTGTGGTTAGACAGTGGTCTTTATGTGTTCTTTCAGACAAACATAGAATGTGACAAATGTTTTTAATTCGGTGGTTTATTTTTTTTTTCTTAAAGGGGAGCAATACTTAAGGAAAAACAATAGGAAAAAGGTTGTGATGTTGTATTTAACTGTGTTATATCTGTAACTTACCCTGGGTATTAGATTATGCATCAAGTTCTGTTCAAAAAATGTCTTTCTTCCTTTTTTTGATTCATCTACTTCATAGAGTGGGGAACATATTATTTTCGGTAGAAACTCAGACGACAGAAGAGAGGACACAGCTGTATCATGCAGAAATAGATGCACTATATAAGGATCTAACAGCTAAAGGAAAAATTCTAATTCTGTCTGCAGAGCTGGGGGTAAGGCTGTTTTCATGGAAATTATTAATTCCTGGATTAAAATGTTATTGTTTTTATACTTACTGTTTAACAGTTAATTTTCTAGTAATTTTTGGCTGAGATCATAAGTAATGACATCCAACTGCTTGTTTAAAGCCAGTTATGACAAATACCAAAAGAAGTTGCCATAATTCTATCTGTGACTTTAAAATGTGCTATGCTTTGCTGCAACAATGGAGAGATTCCAGACAGGGTCTCGATATCATAATGTGTTCCTTCCTCCCTCCCCTGACCTTATTTTCTTTATTTTTCTCATGGCTTTGTGTTCATTGTTTCATCTTCCTTAAGAGCACTGCCTGGCCTTTGGTTCATGGTGGCTACACATAAGATGTGAAGTAACACAAATTCATGAAAAGCACTAGAATTGTGTTTGTGTTGATTTGTGTTGGTACATTTGAGCTTGTGATTTCCATTTTTCATTTTTTAACACTGTGTAGATGAAAGATGTTTCACATAAATTTTAAAATACAACAAGATAATTTGCCGAAGTATCTGTTAATCAAACCTCAGCTTCACAGCTTGACATTTTTCACATTTGAAATGGTTCTTTAATTAAAAAAAATAATAATCATAGTACTGTAAGACTCTCCAGTATGCGTTCCTTTGTGGTATTACCTGGCTATTAATTTATCTTTAATGCACCTTTTTTCCCTTTGCTTAGGAAGTAGATGCTGTTTGCAACTTGATCCTGTCATTAGTTTATTACTTCTACAATTTAATGCCACTTTCAAGAGGATCTAGGTTAGTGATTGTCTTTATCATGTCTGTTATCTTGGATACATGCTGTAAAATGTCTTTGTTGCAGTATCTTAATATATTTTGAGATATAAAAAAAAACTTAAAAAGCTCTGAGTTGAGCTGTGTCCCCTGCATAGTCTCTCATTTTGTGTTACCATGGTGATGAGTACTGACTTAGTACTGTTTTAAAAGCTAGTTTGTAATTGCTGTTGGTAACTATTCATAGCTGCATGTATATTTAAAATGTTATTTATATGCATCTCTATTTATAGGCTTCAGCTCACAGGTTGAAAACAGTAATTTTTAAACTGTAATGCTTGGATTCCTAATCCATATTATGTTACACTGCTAATTTCACTCAAGAAGCTTTACCAAAATGTGTATTTAAGTTTAAATATACTTTGAGATAAATTATTTTAATAAAATACACTAAAATAATATTTTATTAATTTATTCAACTGTTTGGGTCACTAAGTTAAAACATAGAATAAAATCCTGAACATCACAGATCTCTTCAACTGAAATTCTAGTTTAATTCAAGCCAGGCTACATCTAAGACTGTTATGAATCTGTGTTTCAAAACACTGAAGACCTTTAAGCTTATTATTAAGCACAGTTCAGTATAAAATAAAATTTAAAAAAAAAATGAGACTTTCATTTTTATAATCAGACTTTGCCTTTGCATGTACAAAATTAACAGAAATTCTGAGTTTTATTAAAAAAAAAAAAGTTAAGTAGCTGAACAGCTTTGCAGTGCCTGTAGCTGTGCTGCCACAGTAGAGTTCATAAGCTCTTCTGGGCTACAGCTAAAGCTTCCTGAACTGGCATTTGCTTTGTTTTCAGCTCTAAGGAGTCTTAAGGACTCATAAGTCTGAAATTAAGAGTCTGACTACTGTAGTGCTCTTCAGTAGCTAAGCTCCTCAGGATCATAACTTCATTCCCGTGCTGTTGGAAAGTAACAGTGATTTCACTTTTTAAGTGTTTCATGCTTGTTTTTACTTCTAAAGTAAAGTAACTAGGACGGTGGTTTTTATTAGCCTTGTGTGAAACAGTAGTGTATTCTGTTTATTTTGTAGTCTAAAATAGCATTATGGAAAGACTTTTACTGTACTTTGTTGTTTTTTCTCTTCTTGTTTCTTTTTTAGCGTGATAGCTTATTCAGTGATCATGGGGGCTCTAATGGCAAGTGGAAAAGAAGTATCGGGAAAAATCCCTAAAGGAAAGGCAAGTATCAAATACATAGGAAGGAGCTGTGAGAATGAACGGAAATCGCACGCTTACTTATTTACTGGAGAAGGGTTAACTGCTTTACTGCATTGTCTTGCAGCCTGAAAGAATATTGAAAATTTCATTGCTGTTCTGACAGCAGATGAGATTTAGAGGTAGTATATGCAGTGATTCTGGTTAGTCAAATTTGTAGCAGCTTATGTCCCATAGTAATTACATATTCAGAACTGAAGGATTTATACTGAGCTGGGCTACTCTTTCCAGCTTTCTTTGAGATGCGTTCTGAGAATCCTTGGGTTATTGACTCTTGCAGCACACAGCAGAAACCTTCTGTCTTTGCTCTCAATGTATTCCAGAGCATTTAGGGCTTGGTAAGTAGAAATGCATTTGTAACTTCTCTTGATTTCTCCTTGCCCTCTGTATTCTGCTTAATTTAAAATAACTCCTAGTTTTTGAGTGACTACATTTGATTGTTGTACCACCTTGCTCAATAAAGGGCTTCCCTTTGTTTATTCAGCTATTGGTCTGTTGGCTGTGTTACCTTCTCAGCATGAGAGGAGTGAGAGAGCATCTCTGTCTCTGTAACGTATTGTCAAAAGAATCAGTGACGTTCCAGTGAGAATTAGAGTTGTTGAAAAAAATATCCTGTGTGGATAACTGAAGAAAGAGTGACTTTCCCTGTTGTTCTAGAAAGGCCTGAAAACAATGAAATTTGTCCTTTCAATACAATGAACACCTAGTTGCTTTTCAGAGCAAACTGTGCTTGCCTAGTAGCAAGAAAGCTTCTTTTTCACTGTGCCATTAAGTTGGTTTCTTCACCATTCTGTGGGAGTTCAAGCTAAGGTAAAAGACTTATATGAGTTTTCTTGTGCATCTCGGGACTGATTTTTATGCTGGCAGCCAGAGTTTCAGGATTGCTAAAAAGCAGGATTTCTTTAAGGAAGCACTGGGGATATTTGTACGTTTGAGGGTTTTTCCAGAAACAGAATGCCTGAAATTGAACAAAACCATATTTTTTTTAGTGAAGTTTTCACTGGCTAGAACAAATTACTTTTCTCAGTTGACTGAAACTGGGATTTCTTTAATTTTTTTTTTTTATTTACTAGATTCCTTGGAAGGGTATTTCCATTCCCAAGCTTAGGACAGCATGCCTTATCAGACTGCTCTGTAGTCAAAGATATGTCCGTAAGAGAGCCCTGTTGTTGCCTGGCTGTTCAGTCAGTGGCCGTGGCTACTGTAGCTTCCAGTATTGGTTATGGTGGGACCTGCAAACCCACGGAGAGTTTTAGTGCCTGGCACATGTGCTGACTTCCAAACTGGTGATAAGGGGCAAAGTAGACAGAGTATGGACTAGTTAGTAAGCTTACTCCTGTCTTACAATAAACATAGGCAGCGTGCTTTCAGAGCCCTTCCTTGAATTCAGCCAGACTTCACTGAACCGCAAATGTGTCAGCTTAAATATTTCAGTACTAGTGAACCAGTGGTTTTGACTGAACATTCTTTTGCTGAAAACTTATTTTCAGCTGTAGATAAGAAGTTGCACAGAGCTCTTGGCTATACATAGTTGAACATATCCAAAAACTGTGGAAAGAAGTTATATGGAATACCTGGAAAGTCCAATATAAATCTACTAATGATGATACAGTATTTTGCAGAACACAGTATGTAGTAATGAGAAATGTCCTCATTTTATTCGGATATTGTAATAAAGGGCTGAAAACAGTGTTTTCTGGCACTGACTTGTTAGTATAAGCATCTTGTTAAGAGATAAAAAATGTAGGTAGCTGGATTTTGTCATAAAAGGAAGGATATGTTGTTAAAGTTGAATTTATACATTAGTATTTGAGGATTAACTTCCTGAAATCACAAAATTTAAAACTTCTCTAATTTCTTAAGATCTCTTTTCTTTCATTGTATTTTCAGCTGGTTGATTTTGAAGCAATGACAGCACCAGGGTCTGAAGCTTTTAGCAAAATAGCAAGAAGTTGGATGAATCTAAAAAGGTAAATCTTGTTTAGATGGCGCATGGGGAAATAAAGTATGTGACAAGATAAGGCAAGATTTGAATTTACAAACACAATAACATTTCTAGTCTAACAGAGTAGTTAGTTTCACATAACTGAATGTCTAGTGTTATCCTCTGAGAAAATTACTTGGGTTAATATTTTCTTCATTTTGTCCAATTGTCAAATTTGCCTTTTTTATTAATTTTGTTATTAGTAGTAAATCTGGTGATTGAATCAACAAAGCAGGGGAAATTTTAACTTGGGGTTGTTTTTTTTTCATTCTTATGGTTCTCTTTAAACTGTATATCAAAAGTGATTTTTTTAATTTGGAGAATAAATATTTTCAAATTAGATGGAAGTTTTGAATATACAGAATTACAGTACTTACTATAACTGCATGATCTCTGTATAATGCTTTATAATTTTGGTTTTCTTAGCTGATTTTTGAATACTGAACATGTTAGTTCCTTGTTGATATTATGAATCTGGTGGGTTTGCTTTATCCCTTAATGTCTATTCCCCATAAAAAATTTAAAAATTAGGTCAGTGGCAAAACCCATTTTAGTGTCCTTCAAGTCAGGATCAAGACACCAAAAAGGTGCTGAGAGAACTGGTCGATGTTCTTAATCTCTGAAAGTTTGTGAATGTCAGGGGACATGCTTGGTGACTGCAGGAAGGGAAATCTTGCATCTGTCTTCAGGAAGGCCAGAAGCACAAGCCAGGGAAAATGTAGGCTGGTCAGCCTCGCTTTGTTTCTTGGGAAAGTGTTTCAGGGTGTATGAAGGAGAAGGTGACTGGGGAAAATATGGGTTTACCCAACGTTGTGTGACACAATATGGTTGCTTTCTGCAATAAAATTACTGGATTTGGGGATGAGAAGAGCACCACTGTTAGTTACTTTTCAGTTTCAGCAAGGACTCCCACAATACTCTCATATCAAGATAACACATTAAGGTCTGGACAAATGGACAGTGGGATGAGTAAAAAGCTGTTGATATAATCAGATTTAGAGGGGTTGGATGCTCAGCACTTCAGAACACACCTAGAATATTTTGTCTGGTTCAGGGGGCTGCTGCAGCGAAGACTTTGATAAACTGGAGCAAGCTCAGTGGAGAGCCACCAAGATGGTCAGGGGACCAGAGCACATGCTTAGCAGTAGTTAATTGGGCTTGTTCAGCCTGGAGAAAAGAAGGCTTTGACCTAATGGCAACTTTGCAGTACCTGTGAGTGCTGAGAAAATAGAGTAGGACAGTGCTTGGTGGGAGGACAAAAGGCACAATGAGCGTGAGTTGAAATGAGTTCAGGGTGAGCGCAATCTTTTCACCCTGAGGTTAGTCCAGCAGCAGGGTGGGCTGCCCAGAGAGGCTGTGCAGTCTCCATCCCTGGAGATTTTCAAGACCTGAGAGCATAAAGCCCTGACAGCTTGGTCTGACTTGGCAGCTGACCATCCCTTGAGCAGGGTGCGAGATCACACACAGAGCTCCTGAGGTCTGGTCCAACCTGGGTTACTCTGAGAGCCTGAGGAACTTGACAGCTGCTGTTAGTGCTTACTATCTCATACTAATTAGAATTGTTTAACTTCATTAACAGTGTTTCTCAGCCTGGTTAGTTTTACTAGACTGTAAAATCCCTTTCTAAGTGACGAAGGCCATTAAGAAGACTCAAGGGGACACAGCTGTTAGACTCAGGCTGTCCATCTATGTGTAAATGCAGTCAAATTCAGCATTTATTAGGGGCTGTCATTTTTAAACTCCAGTGTAGCAACTGGTGGGTTTTTTTTAAAGTTATTCTGCATGAATATTGTGACTTGGTTGTCTTGGAAATATAAAATACTTATGATTCCCACAATTTTTTTACTGTAAGTCTCCCAATTTATATACTCGATTTCTCTCTTAATTCTCTGTTCTTGTCTCTTTATAAGATAGATTTTTTCCAAAGGGGAAATTCTTTCTTGGGAGCAAAGTCAGCTTGAGCCATTTCAACCCTACCTATGTGTTTCTGACACTCTGACTGGTACTGCTGAAATTTGTGGGAATCCATAACAAACCAGATCAGGAAACTGGTTTGTGTTAAAAATAACCTTGCCAAACCCAAAACTTATTTTTAACCAAGACCATTTTGTAGCACAGTCCCACCAATCATATTGCTGGCTCAAATGATATGCAGAATGGGCAAGGAACGAGCCAGAGCGAAGAAAATGCTTTGCTCGATGCTGAGAAAAATTTCAATAGAACCACAGCCTAAAGGACTTGAAGTAATAATATGAAAGTAATTAACCTGATTGGCTAATTTGTCTGTGGTAGAATAATAATAGTGGGTAAGTAAGACTTGAAAACTTAAAGTAATAAAATTCTGCTTTAACTTCTACTACTTCCAAACACTCTTGTATGTAGTCTTTATTTTCATTCTGTACAGTGAGCAAGTAGTCATGAGAAACAAGAGCTGCTTGTACTCAACAGATTCTTGTCTTCAGGTCCCAAATTTGTTGGAGAAAGGGATGAAGAGAAGTGTAAGTTAATGTGTTAACTTCATAAAACTTAGCAAAAGATAAATAATTTTCTTTTTTTCTCCTTTCAGTATTTCACCTTCTTACAAGAGCCTACCATCAGTTTCGGAGACTTTTCCAACCCTGAGAACGATGATTGAAGTACTAAATACAGACTCATCTCATTGTTTAAAAAAAACTATAGTTGTTGTATAATTTATACAAATAAAAGGCTAAGAGGTACTGTTTCATAAGTTATTTTGAAGGCGAAATTATGGTGGAAATGGTTTGGTTTGGTTTTTTAATACAGTAAACATGCCTGACTAGTTATCGTTAGAATAAAAGGTATCTTTCCATGAGCAATAACATTTTTTAATGAAAAGAAATAGGATGGCAGATTTCTTGTGTTGAGACATACTCTAACAGGAAATACGGTTTTTCAGGTGCCAAATTGAAGAGCAATTAAAAACTTCCATCACAGTTATGATCTGAGCATACTGCAGGTGAAGGTTTATTTCTTACAAAAAAAAAAAAGGTAATCTGCTTTGAAAATACCACTTGTCATTGGTGGTGGTGGTTGTTTTTTCCAAAGCCTCTGTCTCTTGCATGGGAAACTTCACGGGCTGTACATGTGTAAGTAATTGGTAAATAGACAGGCATTTGCTATAATGCAATCCAGTGAAGGAGCAGATGTCAGCTTGAAAGAATGGCTTTCAGGAAAACATCATTTGGAAACAAAAACAAACAAATGACATATTTGGAATCAGGCTCCTGGTGAGTAAATGTCAGAAATGCAGCAACTGTTCATCAGTCTCCCTTTGCAAGGACCCATTGGTGGTGGTGGTTGGCAAAAGATACCGGTGGATCGACAGTGTATTGGGAGGGGGAGCTGGGGCTCTGGAGTTGTTTTTGTTGGAAGGGCCTGGCACCGTTCTGGGAAGGCAGGCTTCCCGTGGGGCAGGGCTAATTCAGTTCCAAAGGCATGGGCAGCACCATGAGCCAATTTCTGATTATAAGAGTGATGATATTATTTCTGGTGAGTCCTAACTGAATTGTGCTCATTTTAGCTGAAGCTCTGTGACTTTAATGCTCTTTACCAGGTTAAATGATTTCAGAAACAGCAACCA
This sequence comes from Thinocorus orbignyianus, assembly GCA_013400375.1. NCBI lineage: Eukaryota > Metazoa > Chordata > Aves > Ciconiiformes > Thinocoridae > Thinocorus > Thinocorus orbignyianus. The sequence continues at coordinate 669,962 of VXBW01004173.1, forward strand.
TGGTGGGGCAAATCTCTGGTTTCCTCAGTGGCTTTCATCAACTTTTTTTTTCCTGTCTGAATATTCAGCATTTCAGAAAGGGGTATTTCCTGCTTTTAGATACAGCTTTCAACTTGTTTAATTTGAGGTTCTCAACTGTGATTCTGTTGCTGTCATCTTTTACACAAACACTGTTCTGTGCTTGCCTCTAGTTTTCCAGAAGTTAGGGCTTTGTTGGGCAACTACAGACGTCTGTCCTAACTGTGTAATATGATACACACTGAAAAATAAGTTATTTAGCAATGGAAAGGGGAAAATATCTTGCACAGCCCAAGTGAACCAATAGCAGTGGTGTGGTTGCTTTTCTCTGGCTGCAGCACAGGGCAGTCTCAGTCCCTTCTTTAATGAATAAAGAAATGCAGCAAAGCATCAAGAATGTTGATACAGGTGACTGACTTTAGTAGTGGAACTGAAAACAGAGTGGATGTAATGAATGGAGGGTCTTTTGATTATTCCACACAGGTATTTATGAGATTCCAAGTGCACTCTCTCTATGTGTTTAAGGCTCGGGGGAAAGTGCTACAAGGTAAGTTAGAAGCTGCTGCAAATAACAGACGTCTGTTGTAAGAAAAGCCCTGTTGATTTAAAGTTAGATTTTACTATTTGTTATCTTTGCCACTGTCAGAATCTGACAGCCATGGGTAGCTAGAGCCCTGAGTGTTTGCAGAGATAGAAAGTGAACCCTGGGAAGTGGATGTGTACTGTGTCTACATCAGCAAGCAGTGCGTGCCACCCGGTGTGAGTTAGCTCACTTCCCACACAGAATGTGTTTCAAAGGTTTTACTTTTGTCTACATGTCTAGTTTATGAACTGTCTGCTCGTTTGCATTAGGAGCATATTAGCAATGCATCTTCCAGATTGGACGTCTTTTGGCTCACAGATGAAGCAATGTGTGTTCTGAATTCTCTCTGTACTGTGAACCAAAATGTGGTAAGTGGAGGAAGTGAGAGTTTCTTCAAAAGTGTTCCCAGTTCAAATGTAACAAGTGGTGCACATGTACCTGTAGAATCTTTTTTTTTCTTTTAAGGAGCTCTTGCATTCTAAGATCATATGTTGAAAATACAGTCTTAGGAAAGAATGTGCTTCCTTCCACTTGATGCAGTTTAGCATCTATTGCTGAAACAAAGATTGCTGTCTGCAGTAACTCTTCCTCCCTAAGAACAAATGCTGTTACAGCATTACCTTGTTGCCGTGCTAAGTTATGGTACTGTCACAAGACTTGGAAGCACAGCAGAAGTAATCTTGTTTGAAGGCAGGGGAAGGAATACAGGAAGCAGATTTTTTTTTTTTGTTAGATGTTTCTAATCTTGATTCTGGAATGTCCAAGAGTAGCTCTAGAATCTACTGTAAAATTTGCATGGACTGTACTAGAACTACAGTGATTAGAGTTGATTAAAAAATAGTGACCTGCCTAGTAGCCAAGGGAACAATGATTTATTGTGCTGTGGCTTGAACTGTGAAAATCAACATTTGTTTTGTTTTGCAAATATCAGAAAGCAAATGGTGTGCCCAGGCCTGAGCCCACTTTTCACAAAGCCAGGATTTTTTTTCTTCTCCTTGTTTGCAGGAGAAATTAATTAAGTTCAGGTACGTATACCTGATCAGGGGATGCATCACAGATTAGTGTCCAAAACACAAAGTCTAGAAGACTGGGGAAACACTTCCTTGGAAATCCAGCTTGTTAGCCATTAGTAAGCACTAAATCACATCCTAGTGTTGCTAAGCATTTGAAGGGGTAGGTATAATTTTGACTAAGTAGAACAGGGGAAAGAAAAAAAAAAAAAAAGGCAGAATTTCATATGCAGACTGAAGGTTCATTAACCAAACCATAATAAAGGCAAATTTGACGGTTCATCTGTCTGGCACTAATAAACACACATTTTAAACTTTCTTGATCAGAATTTGTGTAAAGGACAAAAATAGGTATTTTTTTCCGATAAAGGAGGCTTGTGAGCTTTCATTAAAAAATCTAGGCTACTGACCAGTTATGACAAAGGTATTTTCCCACCACGCTTCTGCTTGAGCACCTTCCCCTTCCGCACCAGTAAAGTACACACTGGTTGCTTCTGTGGTGTCTTCTATTTACAGATCTAAAAGGTTCAGAAATATCTATTAGATTTCACTGTAGAGGAAAGGAATTATTATTTTCTGCCTACCTAATTTAGAAACAGGTACAGCAGCCAGGAAGAGATGCCTAACTTTGTGTTCTATGATATTGAATAGAATGATATTTCACTAATATCATATCATTACATATGATACAGGGTTTTCTTGTAGCCTGTATTATTCATTAAGAAAAGGGAAATCTGCCTTGACACCAACTAGACCGTTCTTGGAACATTGAAGTAAGATATTTCTTGCTTTAGGAATTAAACCAGAGGGAGCGCAGTGAAGGAGTGGTGGGGAAGGAAGAAAATTCCCCAGGCAGACAAGCCGTGTGGGGCTGTCTCATTTCTCTTACTCCCGTGACTGACTTCATACCCACCCCCTTGCTGACAGGCCAAAAGGTGGGATTAGTGGGAGATCAAGAGGGAGGGTAGGTGTAACCTCTGCGAGCGTGTGTGCACGCCTGGATGCGTGTTTCCAAGGCTTGTTTCTCTGGGCGTGATACGGATGACTAAGAGAAAGCAAGCGAGCTCAAGTTAAATGCTCTCAAACAAGTTTAACAAACAAAACGGGATTATCTAACCGGGCTGGTATGTCATGACTTGGAGAACTGTAATTACCTCCTAAGAGCCAGATATGTGGAGAAATCTAATTATCACTCTTCAGTACTCTTCTGTCTCATCTTAGAGAGCTGGTCCAGTGATATTGTTTCAACTCTTAGGTGGGAACATTAATGTATTGCAGCTGCAACCATGCATTTATTAAGAATAATATTAAAGCAGAGTGTGTAGGGAAAAAATAGGCTAAAGAATTAAGCCCCATTAATCTGAACCTCAGTATTTGTGCAACTTTGAAATATATTTTAAAATATATATATTTTATTATCTTTAAAGGTAATATTCCCATGTTTTTTTTTGTTACAAAAGGCAAAATAGATTTAGTCTCAGAAAAAGCTTCTCTCGTTTACCTGTCTTTTTACGCTTGCACTTTCTTATCGTTTGTTGGGGTTTTTTTTTGTTTTTTGGTTTTTGTGGGTTTTTTTTTTTGAAGGGAACAATGTTCCTTCCCTCAGAGACTTTGGGGGTCTTTTGGGAGTTTGGCAAAGCATTTGCTAAGGTACCCCACACGAAGTTAGGCTTTGATAATGGAAAAGAGAGCACTTGTACAGTGAAGAAGGAGCTCTCAGACAGAGAAACGAGGTGGTGTGCTGCCAGGTTAGCAGTGCAGTTTGCCAGTGAAGTTCACAGGTTTTGGACATTATTTGAGTGTGTGAATAAAATGAGGTACAGAACAGCAAGTAGGGAAAACTCTACGTTTCAAAGTACCTGAAATGATTGTATTGAATAGTTTAATCCCAAGTACTTTGTAACTTTTAAATACTGAGTTCCAACTTGGGGTAATACAAGTTGCAACTAATCAAATTTGCTACAATCATGTGGCTGTGGAAAAGGCACATTGAAACACTCGCAGGTGTCAGGAAAGGTGTTCTTAGTCAAGATTATTGTTTTTAAAAAGATGTTACGCAGCACTGATGGGCTGTCCTCTATGAATAGTCAGTGCATCAGGCAGTTCTGGTGGACAACGCATGGTCAGTAGAGATGCCTTCAGACAGCACCGTGTGGAGAATGGCCCATAGAAGGAGCAGGTTGCTGGAGTGGAGGTGGCTTTCACACCTATAACTGCCTGCTTGTACACGAGTGAGAAATACACACTTGGAGAAAAGAGTTAAGGCTGAACAGGACCCTGCTCTTGACATAAGCTGGTAACTGGATTTCAGAAAGTTGGAGCAGTTTGGCAATGACTTTTTTCTTTTTTTTTCTTTTTTTCTTTTTTTTTGAAGAGGGTGGTGGTGTTCTGCAATTGCTCTTAATCCATTACTTTCCACTCCTCTTCACCTAATTCATTAAACAGTTATAAGAAAGCCCTTTTCCTCTTGCAGTGCACCTAGGACCAAAAAAAAAAAGTTATTTCAGCATGTAGGAAATCTGCTTTATTGATGCAACTACTGGCTATTGGGGGCTACAACTTTTACCAAAATGACACAAAGGCTTTTGCAGCTGAAATTGCCCATCCCAGGCATGATGGCTTTTCTTCCAGGAGCCGCTGGACCTCTTGGTGGGTCAAGCAACGAGTAAGACTTATTCAGGAGCTGGGAAAGGCATGGTCTTCCATCTGCGGGGAGTCCTTTCCTGCTGCTCCTGGAATACCCCTGCTTGTCCCCTCTGGAAAAGGAGGGGAGCGCTGCGGGAGACGAGGGGCGCTGAAGGCTGCGGGGCCGGGGCCTGCCACCCGGGGGCCGCTTCCCGGCCGCTCAGCTCTACGGTACAGATCCCGCAGCGACCCGGGGAGGCGGCCTCCCTCCGCGTCCAGCNCAAGTGCCTGGTGGAGCCCCACGTCCAGGCCCGCTACGCCGCCCACCGCGGCGCCCCCCGCCCCGCCGCGCCGCCCTCCTACCCCAGCCTCCGCATCAACACCGGGCAGAAGGTGGTGCACTTCGGGGACGAGGTACGGCCGGGGGAGGGAGGGGAAAAAACGAAGGGAAGGGGCCCGCCCGGCTCGCCTCGGCCGCCGTTTGCGAGGGGTTTGCCCGAGGAGAGGGTCCGCCGTGGCGGGGCGAGGGGCGCTTCACGGGCGGGGCTGCCGCAGCCTTGCCCCGGCTTCTCCGCTGCGGAGAGGAGCGGGCGTTCCTCCTTAGATGGGGAAGGAGGGAAGAAAAGAGGGAGTCTCCCCGCTGATGAACGGGAGAGAGATCGGTTCCCGGTTCTTCGCCCGCGCAGGAGGGCGGGATGTGGCGCTGGGGAGCGAGGGGAATCGATCAGACCTTTAAAACAACCAAACCGAACGAAAAGCGGGGAAGGCACCAATTCGGAGTGTGCCCGGGGTGCGCAGGAGTGGATTTAGCAAAGCGGGAGACTTGCCGAAAGGGCCAGGACCAGCCCCGACAGCGGGGCCCGGCCGTGGCTGCAAGAACCCCTTGCTGAGAACGGGCTGTAGCCAATGTTTACCCGGAATTAAATCTCTTCCTTTTCGTTTCTAATTTTGGACACAGTTAAAAATACAGCGCAGACAACATTCCAGCTCTCGGTATTTTTGACACTTAAAAAAAATAATTAAAAAAAATGTAGCCTGTTCCATGTCACATGTCAGGAAAATCAAGGGTGTGGAAAGATAGATGGCAGAAAGTATGGGGGCTGAACCTTCGGAGAGCCTTCTATCTAACGATGAAGTGTGGCAGCCCTTCTGGAAATCCATAGGTATAAGTGTACCTGGTCCTGGGCAGCGAGTCATGTTACCGAGTGTGATCCCTTGCAGAGGAAGGTCTGAGAATGCTGGCAGAGACCTGGCCATGCTTTTCAGATACTTTATCTCTCTTACTCTGCATGTGAGATTAACTTTGTTTTGTTTCCTTTTATATCGTGGTACAATTACAGAGCTGATATCTTTCAGTCTGTTCATATAATAACTCAAAGTGGCCTTAAAGTGTTAATTAAGTTACGTAGCTTCTGCCAGAAAAAAAATTAACTGCTTCTGCCCTTGTAATCATCAATCCAGTTTAAAGAGAACTGTGCTGCCTTTAGTCTCCTCACCAGTATGCCTTGCAATGGGATTTGTAAGAAGCGTTTGAAGCACCCAGATGCTTCAAACGTTGTGGTTCCCAACCGGCTTCATGCTAGAAGACTGTTCCCTGTGTGTTGGAAAGGTGTGTCAGTCTGCTGTGCACACAGATATAGAGTTAGAGAACATATGGTCAAGCTCAACTTCATTTAGTCCGTGATATCAGAAATTCTGGGTAATTGTTTGCTGGTAAGAGATTATAACTTCTGTTGAAGAAGAGGTATAGGAGAGTGCATGATGGCAATTTGGCTGTGCAAGCAGTCTTTGACAGGAAACACAGACCTGAAGTTGGTTGCAAAAGGATTTGGGTTAATGACAGTGGAAAGCGAGTGTGTTTGGCTTTCCCAGTCTTGGGCAGCTCTGCTGTGCTTTCTGCTTTAAATTATGTGAATCTGGAAGGAAAGCCAGCGTGTTGTAGGTTGTTGTGCTGCACTGTATTTCCTGCTTGAAAAAGCTACAGCTACAGAGTCCATCTAAAGTTTGGCAAGCAGTTTTCTTTCCCTTCTTCCCCCAAAATGCAGCTATGATACAAATAATATTGTTGTTAGCATTTGCGTAGCCTTTAACCAAAGAAAGCATGGTTCATCAAAATACTTAAAGTGTGTAGTTTTGCAATCATCTGTCCCAACTGATTTCCTCCTTGACTTCCAAACTGAAGTTAATATAAATCATGTTCCTGAAGAAAAGATATTCCACTGATTTTGGCATCCTCCATTTCCATTTTAGTTGTTCCAACTGCGCTACTGAGCCTTGGAGCTTTTCCTGGCTCCTCATCTGATAGCTTCCTCTCTCCCTGCTCCCTTGCTGGCATTCAACCTTATTCTTGGACATTTGCCCTGGCTCAGTAATTGTTCTTCCTTGTACTACTGCCACAGAGACACTGTGGCCAGTCTCTTGCCATTTCAGTTCAAATTTCCACGTTTGCTAATACTTTGCCTACAGAGCTTTATTATCTGGCTGTCTCTGCCCTGACAGCTTAGCGAGCTGAACTATTGCTGTCTTTGTAAGATGTAGCTGCTGCGTGTACCGTGGTCACCCAGACCTTGCTCAGGGGGCAATTGGATTGGTCCTGGCAGCTGTCCCTGTCTCTTGGTGTATGGTGTCCTGAAGCAAGGAAATGGAGAATAGTCTGCATTCCTCAAAATCACTCGATGTTGCAGCACTTTCAGTGTGAGTGTTTTGGTTTGACGATTTTCTCGCTGACACCTGCTCTAAAAGCTTCATGTTTCCAGGCACAGCTCATCTTCCCTGTTACACTGTTGTTGAAATCTGTAGCCATCTACCTGTACTTACTTAAGCATGGAAATTTGATCTCCTTCACCTGGTGCTCTTTGGAGGACTTGGGAGAAAGCAGAACAAGGATGAATGCTGAAGATACTGATTTACCCAACTGGAACTCCCACCATTTCAGTCCCACTTTCATGCACATGACTGCTTTAATGATGTGGTCCAGAGGATATACGTAGGGGTCTTGTAACCAGTTTTCCACAGATACCTCTTTCTTGCCTCTACCATTTCCCATGTATCTTTTCTAACACCAAACTCATCTCCTGAACTTGTAGCCTGGGACTGCAAGTTCTCAAAGTATAAACATCTCTTACATTATCAGAACACCTTTCAGTATGTAGGCTGTGTGGGAAGGCTGTGACAGAAAGTAGATGTCAGTACCAGGACTGTGGCATCCTGTAGCCGTGATTCAGTCATTTTGTAGTGCTGTAGCACTGCAGCACCATGTGTGACTCTTAGTAAATGCCTAGAGTCAGCCAAGTGTCACTGCTCCTTCTCTTTCATTATCTCATCCTCGTCGCGGCACTGCCAGTCGCAGAGCTGGTAACTGAAGCTGTACGTGCACCGTGACTGCAGCTCCTAAAGAGGATCCGTGCCGGGACACCAGAGCTGCTTCTTTAGTCTACCATCTTGTTGTGAAGAAACTGAAGGTATTTAAAAAAAAAACTCTCAAAAACCTTGATGAAAAAAATAGAAATACAGGAATTGGGTTCCCTGATTCCCCAAACTGTGTTTGTCTCCCACAAAATGGCATTGAGTTGGGTGGTGCCCAGTTCACTTGGCACCTACCTGTGTGTACCACGCTGTCATGGTGAGGATGCACCAGCCGTTACGTGTCCACTGCTGGCTTCACAGTGTCAAACCAAGACTTCCTAGTTGAAACAGACCCTGGAATATGCCAGCTCAATAACATCAATGGGTTGCAAGCCTTGGTGTTTTCTGACACTACCTCCTAATGAAAACCAACATCTCTTGCCCCTCTATCATGTTCTGTGTCATGCATACATTTTTATCTCTCCCAGGCTCATAGGGTCATTTAATACCCCATGAAGGAAGTTTTGTCCTGTTTGCTGAAGATTGACTTGCTATTGCACATGGGCCCAGCACCATGGAGACTATTTGTTGCTTCACCTGTGTCTAGATAGCCTAGGCCTTCTGGCTGAGGGCTTTTGGAGGCTGCAACCTTCAATAAAATATGATATGAGCCATCATGAGGGGGAATAGGTGGAAAACCAGCAGTCTGGGAGAGGCTGCCACCCTGTGACTGCTGCAGTGGTCAAAGCATCTGATCTGTGTTAAGATGCTTGAGTTAAGCATCTGATCTGATATTAGTTGATGTCACTGCAGCCTCCTTGTTTAGTTCAGCGAAAGATAGTTTAGATATTCAGTTTATAACAAGTTCTCTCTCTAATACGGTCCCTCTTTATCCACAAGTGTGTGACGTACACATGGATTTAAAGTCTGATTTTTTTTATTTTATTTTTTTTAAGGGATATTGAGTATTTGAACTGTACCAAGCAGCTCAGAATCAGACTTGAAATAACTAAACTTTTCATTGAAGAGAATGCCATGAGCTTTAGGAAGTGGTAAACATTTCATGTGGAGGAAAGACAGGTGAGAGGATTTGGTTACCTTCCCCCATCATCTTTCAATAGGGAAGCTTGACTGATCTACCTGAAGGCAGATATGGTATTTGTTTTGCTTAGCCTGAAGAACTTTGGCACCAAACCAAAGGATCAACCCTTTTATCTCCTACTTAAAAATGCTTTAAAGCAACAGATATCTAATACAGCAATAACTTTCATGTTGGACCTGCTACAGATTTGTACTTTTAAAAAAATCAAAAATGCAGGGCAGCTTCTGAGTGCAGTTAAATCCCAAGAATCAGCAAGTCCTGTTCTGATAACATTTCCAATACATGCATTTGTTGGTGGGTTTGTCATTGCCTGGTTACCGTCAGCTGCTCAGAGCAATGCTCGTGTCAAGTTGGCGTGTTTTTATCAGTGTCTTCCATTTTGAAATACAGATGCTATTTTGCAACAAGCTGCCTACATAAGGTAAAAGTAATTTGTCTTTCTTTTTTATGTATTTGGCATCTGGTTGTTGGAGTCAAGTGTATGATCAGATTTTTGCCTCTCTTCTTTTTTTCTTGCTTATGAAATATGAGGCCCCGTTTCTTCCAAAGAGGTTGTTTAATGCTGATGAACAAAAGTTTGTTTATTTGCCTTCTTTCTAGAAGAAGGCTTTGTGTGCTGAAAACAAAAGCTTATCAGATATGAATCTCTTCTGATCCGTGTTGATGATAAATAGCCTCAAAGTCTTTTTCTCTAAAATTTCCACTTGCAATTTATTTTTATGAGTATTAAGATAATTGATGCTTTTGCTCCTGTTTTCTTCAAGTGTATGAGAACTTGTTTATTCTACAGAAACTGAAGTTATTCCTCAGACTTTGTTGGTGGTAAACATCAATCAGGTGCATCAGAACTGAAACTGTTGAACTGTGGTGTTCTCCTACTTGTGAATTGGTCCTCTGCATGTTCTCTGTGTGAGGGCATAAGAGACGGAGGCCATGAAATTCCTTCCCTTCCCTGACAGTGGACAAGAACCTGACAACTGTCTCCTTCATCCTAGCTTCAAGTACACCCCAAATAACCACAAACATCAGCTCCTTGAAGCTTTGTATCCTCGAACCATGTCTGATAATATTTTATCCTTTGGTAGATCCCATGGAAGATCTCTCAAATGTGGGCAAAGCTCATCAGATTTGCTTGCTCTGAGGTGTGCTGGCTGTGGAGCCTGCGATACACTAAGCCATCCTTTTAAGAAGAGAAATCCATGGTCCTTTTCTTTCAGGGAACTGGCCCTGCTAAACAAGCGTCTACTACTACCATCTTTTGAAATAATCTATGAAAGTCTTAGATTTTGTCTCTGACAAAAACTTTTTAACAACTGGTACCAAAATACCGTTAATTCATTTCAGGAGCTTTTTGTCTATGTAACCTGAAGGTTGGGGTGTCAACAAGTGCAATGACAGGTGAGAAGACATCAGATTCTATAAAATGGGAAGCTGACTTATTCCATTCTGTAAGGAATGACCTATCCTGGTGCACAACAACCTCATACATTTACCCTGCCTTCCTGGTGCTGCTTTCCTGTCCCTCTGCTGGCAGCCTTTTATCAATGGGGTTTGTTCGCAGAAACAGTGTTGTCTTTGGGTTGAGGATGTGTAGGGAGCATTGGGTGAGCAAGTGTCCTTCCCTGTGCTGTATACACTTGCCCGAAATATAGGAAAACAAAGAACTGGTTGTCTCGGATCCAGCACAAGGATGTTCTTGGCTTGCTCCCAAATTTAAACTGGTCCATGGCTGGTTTTCATGTCCTGTAAATAGCAAGAGGTCAGAGCTTCCTTTAAACTCCTTAGGTAAAACCCACTGACAGCTGTGCCTACACGTCTGGAACTTTAAGGTGCTATAACAGCACGTAGGAGTGTTACACTGTTTGCTGGACTTCATTTCTGTCCTTTATTGCTATGGCTGAAGTTGAGTACTGATCTGTCCCCACGTGGACAGAAGGATTGTAGTCCTACCTCCAATGTGTGAGACTCAATCCAGTGGCTGGGTTCTCCCATCTCTTTTCCCTCCTGGAGTGTGATCCTGTCATACATGCTTCAGAAATGAAGTGCCAGTTCCACCAGTTTCAGAGGCAAAGGATGCAGTACTGAAGTGATTCTGAAATAATTTGACTTTCACCTGCTGTGAAGGATCTCACCCAAGTGGTGTGGTGTTTCTATGCAGTCAGCAGCACTCCACAGTGCAAATACTGATAGAAGAGGTACTAAAAGCAGACATTTACTAACTTTGTTTCCTTTAAACGGGAATAAATATGACTATCCATTTCCTAGAATGAGAGAACCTGGTATTACACTTGTGTTCTTGGCAAAAAATTTCCTGTACTAAATTTCCTTTTTGGCCAGCAGTTTTTCCTTTGGTCCAGAAGAGCCCAGATCTTTCCTTTTTGATGGTCTCTGATCAGCCCAGTTCTTTTCAAGAGCATGGGATCACCATCATATATGTCACAAGTACTTTGCTGCTAGAAACCTTGTGTTTCACAGATGAGCAATAGTTGGAGAATGACATGTTTTCGTTTTTAGGGGATGGTTTCAGGTGCTTCTAATTGTGATTTCATGGCTGTTGGCCAGCCAAATCTGCCTAGGGTGAAATAAGAGATGGCAGATCAGGAGAATGCTATCAGATGTCTGAGAAACATATTTCTATAAAGGCAGAGGTCAGAAATAAGAAGGGGATGATTATGCTAAAATGTTCCTGTGTTAGCTTAAAACATGGTCTAGTTCTGTTATTCTTCAAACAGCAGGAATGTGAAATGAACACTCCAGGTCTTGTCCTGTCCTCTCCTTCCCCATGCATGGGTACTCCTGGGTTTTCTCCTTACATATGCTGTTCCAGCTCCTGTTCCTCCCCTGATGTACCATGGCGGCTAAGCCGTGGTAGACTCAGTGTGGAGTCTTGGAAAGACCTTTCCAAAAAGGAAAGACCTTGTGAACTGCTAAGATAACTGTTCCCCAGAGATCATGTGGGAAAATCACGACCATCAGCACTGGGAAATGAAAAAAGTGGTATTGCTGGAATTCTGGTAAAATACATTGCCATGTTCCTCAGGATACACGAATCTCAGGACTTGACTGAGGATCCTTGGCCCTGTACACTGGTGTTGGGACAAGTCCCAGCCCTTCATTCTGATAGTTCATCTGGAGACCAAACCCATCTCTGTGGGTTGTGAGAGGAAACAAGGGGTGTGGTATTCAGTGAGTACCCAGCTGTGGTCCAGGGGTGCAGAGGCATGTGTGACAGCACTGTGGCTGTGCCACCACTCATGCCCCTGTGGCTGCAGGTTGAGCTAAAGCTCTAAGCTCCATGTGCATGAGGACACACAGCAACTTGTTGCCTCTACCAGCATGAACATCCAGTGTACAAATGAGTCTCACCCATAGCTAAGAGCAGAAGTGTGATCCTTTTGTTCCAAGTCTTGAACACAGACGAACAACAATTATTGATTTATTTATTTATTTACTTTCCACCCCTTCTCTTTCTGATGTGGGTCCCGTGTCTTTCTAGACATGCTGTGTATGAAGAGATTATTTAAATTTCTCAAACTGGGATTATTTTCAGAAAAAAATACTTCTTAAAAGTAGCAATTTGAAATTGGGATTTTACTCTGGACGTTATGTGGTTCTTTCAACAGCACAGCATACTTCCTTCAGACAGATTGTCATTAAAGCGGCATGATGATACGTCTTGTCAGGGCTGGATCCAGCTGTGGCTTCTCCTGATAGATGCACGGCTGTTTTGCTGCCATGTGACTGCCTGGTTGCACACGTGCTCTTTGGATTGTGGAGGGGAGGAAAGGGGACTTTGTTTCCCTGAGGCCTTCTCCTCTTGTCCCTGTGTGTTGCTAGTGGCTATCAAAAAAAGTGCCTAGTGGAAAATTGGAAATATATGCTTTAAAGCTATTTGTAGAGAAGCTGTTTCAAGAGGTTTAGACCATATTAAAGCTTTATATATTATATATATATTTATAGATTAAATTGATACATTTGTTGGTAATCCCCCCTCAAAGATCTTACTTTCAGTCAGTCTTAAAACTGTAATTAGTGCCATCTTTAAGTAGTGCTCTGACTTTTTAGCTGTTTATGTGGAAGGGTTTGTTATGCTTCCAGCAGTGCAATGTAATGTCTTCTGCATATGATACTTCTGAGCAGGTAAACCTACTTTTCTGATTTTTAGTCATTCTTGTGTTTTATTTTAGGACATAACTTGGCAAGATGAACACTCGGCTCCGTTTTCCTGGGAAACAAAGGTAAATATGCGGCAGTTTTATTTTTTAAAGTTGGTTTCTCATTTTATACTGTTCTTCATGCATTTATGGTATCTTCATTTTGAGACTCAATAGAAGCAAATGAAGTAGGACTGCTGTGCTTCAGTTTACATCAACAGAAAATGTACTTCATGAACTACTGTTCTGGTTTCCCATGCAGGTGTAAAACTGATTAATTCCAAATTATCTGATTTTTTTTTCATAATAAACTTTCTGAAAAAAAATCCATGTTTAGCAAGGCAGTGGCTTAGGTATTTTGTAAGTATAACTTCATTCCACTTGCGAAGTCAAGAGTAAAGTACTTAGGGAATGGGCTGAGAAAGATGCAGAAGTCTAGTAACTTCATTGGGATTTTTCTTAAAGCCTATCTGATGTTTCATCTTTTTTTTACGCACTAGAATGTAATGGAACTTGTTAACCTGGGCTGTGCCAGATGCATTTTGTTATTTGTTCTCCAAAAAGCAGCTCCTTCAAACGCAACAAGTTTCTCTGCGGTGGGTTGGTGTTGAATTTGGGTTTTTTTGTTGTTGTTGTGGGTTTGGGTTTTGGTTGTTTGTTTTGGGTTTTTGTTTGCTTTGCTGTTGCTGCTGGTTTTGGGTTGGTTGGTTGGTTTTGTTAAAGTATTATTTATAATGGCATTCTGGTAAGGCTAACACAGGGCCCGAGTTTCCCCATCTTCCTGAACCTGCACTGTAAGGAAACGTAGTTGTACTGTGAGTCTGGTAGGAACTGAAGTTCATTCCTTCTTGTTTAAGAAAATATGTGAGAAAACCCCCAGCTCATTGTCTTTATCTGGATATGCATTTTAATTTAATCACGTGTTTCAGACTTTGTGTTTTCTGGCTTTATCTGCCAGAGAAAGCTGCTCTCCACTCTGTTTCTTCCATTTTTTTGCCCTTGAACTACTCAGATAATCATGTATGAGCTTATGAATATAATCTTAGCCTAATGCAGAGTAATTATTTGGAAATGCCAGTGAATACTAAATTAATCTAGCTGACCCAACTCTAGGCTTGTTGTCAGCCTTCCCTGCTCAAGGTCACTGCCTCTAGCTAGTTCCCCATCTGTGCGTTGCAGATGCTGATTAACCTATGACTTGATGTGGCTCCTGGGTCCCTGCAACCTACAGTGCTGCAGGATAAGAGAAAGCATCGCCAGTCTTCAGTTGCCTTAAAACTCCCTTCTGAGCTGTGGCGATTCAGGAGCCAGTGCAGTGGAAGCCAGGTAGCTCAGGCAAGCTCTTCCCGTCTTTCAGGACCCTTAGAAGCAGCAACCACTGGCTTTTAGTATAATACTGAAGATGTTTTTAGAGTTAGATGTACTTGGGTGAAGGTACCAAGAAAAGAATAGTAGTGAGAAGAGTATGGACCTCATTGAGAGTAAGGCAAAATAAATCGTATGTTGGAAGCAGTGGTGTTTTCTCTCCTCTACTTCTAGTGCAAAACACAAAACTCAATCTTCAGAACACGGCAGCTGTAATTCTATTTCTAAGCTCTGCCTTGATTGGATTTTGTAAGTTCTGAATACTCACACTTCCTAGAGATGGTGCTTCCTGCAATGCACTGCCTAGTGATCCGTGATGAGATGCATCTGCACTCAAATGGATTTTCTCTTTAACTGATGGTTGTCTTTTCTTCTAAATGCTTGTCTGTGTAGCAAAGTGTTTTTCAACTCAACCTATCAACTCAACTTATCTCTTGCTGATTATTTTTTACTATCCTCCTAGTATCTCAAAACGAAGGACCACAATGGATAGATGCTCTGGTTTCATGCTTTTCTATAATGAATGAAGGATCACAGAATGAGATAGACACTTGTGGCTGCTCAGTAAGTGTGAGGTGGGGAGGAGGTTGCTTTAGAAATAATTATTTGTCTCTGCTAATCAATCTGTGCTTCTGTCTTCTCCCTTCCTTCTTGCTGACCAGAGATGAAAAAAAACCAAAACTGTTGCGTGAATTTTTCCTTTAGCAAAACTCTAGAAAATCCATTTTGTCTGGCTTTACTGGGTGTCAGTTTGTTGGTTTCTGTGGGTTCCTCCTTTTGTTTTTTCCCCCAGTGCCCCACATAGCGTCAGTCTTTCATCCAAATCCTTCAGCTGCTGAGTCTTCCATTTCTAAAGGTGGAGATCTTGCATTGTGCTTACTCTTTGATCCCTCCTCTAACCAGTACTTTAATAAGATAATATTGGAATGAAATTTCTCTGTGAGGTATCCTTGCCCAGTCGGGCCAGCATGGGGAAACAGTGAAGAAACCTGAATGAGCTGTTTAATAAGGTTGATGTGTTGTAATGCACATTCCGTGTCTTGTGAGCCAGATCTGTTCCCACTATTATTTTGGGCTCTTTCCATTCCATGAGCTGTACCTCCATAATATTCTTTTCCCTAATCTCTCTTTTATGCTGAGTTTTTGTTTTGGTTTGGGTTTTTTTGCACGTTATTGCCTTGATGACAAAATGCCTTTGTTCTTTTGCAGCTTTGCATGAACGCACTCTGGCTTACGCAGGGAGGGAGTGTGGTATTCAGTTTCTGCTTTTGCAGAGGCGGAGAAAGCAGAGACGTGAATCAGTAAAACCAATAGGCTTGATTTTTTTTTTTTTATTTAATTTTATTTTTTTAACATTCAAACTGTAAGAAAATAAAGCAGCAAAATCAATACTTGCCTGTAACTTCAGGAAAAGTGAGAGGGTAGAGAGAAATGGGGAGGATATGTTTTCTGCAAGTTGGAGCCTCTCTCAGCTGTTACAGTGATATCAATAGTGATTCCAGTTGATTAGGTATGGACAAATTTTTCTCATGGTTGCTAGTGCAACGGATTCCCTAATTCCACAGCTGTCAAATTTACCCAGAGACTAATGTACTAAATTGCTGCCATTTTGGGTAGAACATTGTTGAAGGGTTTGATTACTCGACTTCTGTCAAAAGTAAACTTTCCATGCTGTCATTTTAAACACAAGTGTGAAATATGGCTTAACTTGTCACAGCAAACTCTTGCATGAATATTTCCACCATTTTTAGCTGTTTGTGGATTTAAGGTTCTTGTCTTACCTCTTAATTTTTAAACCTTTAAACAAGGCAAACAAAGCATAAATACAATGCAAATTGCTGAGATAGCTGTTAGCATTTAATATACTACTATTTTGAGTAGAAAACTGTAGCACTTCACAGAAATAACGACTTGGGAAGCAGCAAGTTCTCATGGCACTGCAAATAAGCTGACATTTTAAAACTAGAGATTGAATTGGAAGGAGTGATTTGGTTCATGGGTGGAGCCCTTATAAACATAACACATCTTGAAATGCGGGTTACATTTTTAACTGGAGCTAAAGCCAGGTTTATGAATTTAGGGCATTCTATTTATGGCTTCAGGTTTAAGTGAGATGAAAGCTGACATTTTGGCTGAGTTTAGCCTTTGAGGTTTCTTGGTTTGTTTGAAGTGAAAATTCAGTGGAACTCAGCACGGACCCCAAGATATAAATGGAAAACAAGCGTCATGCTTGGGTTTGGAAATAAAATTTCTCTGCAACTCTGCCTGAACTCAGAACTTGCTGGTTTTGGTGTTTTGTTTTGTTTTGTTTTTAAAAATTAATTTAGTAGTGGGCAGAAAATATAATTTCAATCTGGCACCTCACTTAACACGTTGAATATACACAGCAGCATGGGAATAAGTTGGAATCTAAGTCTTACTACATGCTATTAACTAAAACAGGTTTTATACCAAATGTTTAAAATTGACACATGCACATCTTAAAATGGATATCTTACCTGGATGCAGGTAGAATAATTGCAAAGGTAACTTTATAGAGTAGTTTTTTGCACTTTTTTTTTTTTCTTTTTAATTCCTGACTTTTTCCTCCTTCAGCTTTATTCAGCAAACATCTGAGGGTCTGCTGGAAAGAGAGACCTTCAAGGTGTGTTTAAAAACAAACAAAACCAAAGAAAAAAGCAAAAAGAGAACGTGTCAAGCGTCAATCCCCTCAACAATGTGGTTGCTGTCTCCCTATCTGAATTCCCTATTTATGTTGCTACAGAAGTGACCTAATCCCAGAAATAATTTAGAAAGAAACCATTTAAATTGTACTTAAAAAAAATATGGTTTGCAAATTCTGTTTCCAATATGTAAGGGTTAAACCAAAAAGATAGTCTTCAGTATCTTTCCTTGTGCAAGTCCTAGTTGTTTTTGTGGTTTTGGTGTGCTTTGTTTTGTTTGTTTGTTTGTTTTAATAGGAATAAAGTGGCAGAAAATACAGGGTTTTTCCTTCTCCTTGTTTAGGAGCCTGATATAAGAATTGTGCGCTACAAACTGATTTGATATGGTTATTTTAATCAAGCTGGCATAAATGGCAATGCTTGCTTGGAAACAGAAGAGTGATGCCTGAGGTTTTGGGTTTTCCCTTCCCCTTCTTGATCTAAACTACAGACAAATAGTTCTTGAGGGGAAAAAAAAGAACAAAAACCCAACTTGTGGTAATAGGTGTGTTCAAGTTTATTTTAATCTGCATAACTAGGTGTTCTTGGCTAAGGATTGAATTACCTGCATCAGTCTTTGGACAGCTGTGTTTGAGCATAAACCCATGCACGTACCAGATACTGGCTGTATGAGTAAGCTCAGTGTTACAGTGGCAAATTTCCATCTGGGACTAGAACACTGTTTGTATCAATACAGTGTAGATGGTGAAATTTCCTCTGAAGCTATCCACTGTGTACCTTTGACAGTGTCTTTCTGTATGGACTAAAATTACTTATGTAATTTATGAGTCCTTTGCTCTGTTTTTGCCCTTGCGATTGGTCTCTGCTGACCTAAGGAGTTTTTTTCTGGCTCTGAAAAGCTCCTAAAACACCCACTGTGGGCACAGGAAACAAAGCAAAAACTGCAACTGCTTTGGGCCCCATATTTATTTTGGTTTTGTCTGTTCAGCAAAGCAAAGTCATCTTCTAAATCATTTTAAGCTCGGCTTTATAACCTCTGCATGTACTAGGCTGTGCTTAAAGCAAGTTGCCTTTGACAGTGTTTCTGCAGTCTTTGTCTCAACAATTTGGATTTTTCAGGCTGCCAAGCAAAACAATTTGTTTTGGCTGTGTTTGCTGGCTGTTTAGTAAAATACTACATATTCCTGATAAATGAATAAGATGCTTAAAAATACCAAACCTCTGGGTTGTGGTCATCTCGTTTTTGATATAGATTTATGAACTGAGACCTGATTTTATACAGTACTATTAAATCATTATGTTCTTATTATATGGTGCATCTCTCCTAGAATACATTCTTTCTCATGAGTAGACACAGCCAGTATAAGATCTGGTGGAATATCCCTGCCTTGAGGCTGAAGTTAGGTCTAAATTTTCTAATCTGTATGGTCTCTTTAAGGATTTTGTGACTTGAAAGATACTGCAAACTAATAATTTGCTTTCATCAGCTGCATTTCTTAGGGGTTCAGAGGTCTTAAGTAAACTTGAAAACCAAATAGAAACATGATGCATTGCAAGGAAAATAAAATACCTTCTGACTGGGCCACAGAAGTTCTCACCTTCTTGAGCTAAATGCTAGAAGCAGAATTATACACCTTACCTCTTGGGGCTGTATTTGCATCATGCTGAGACGCAGTGCTTTCAGGACCCATCAGGATAGTCTTGTCTTCGCCCTTTTAGGGGGAGAAAGCAAACTCCTGAAAAAATATTTTCATTTAGATTATTCTATGTCATGTTACAGACTGTTTGATCTCCAAAGTGTATCATGACACAAATACGTAATCTTAGATGTTGGGTAGTCCTGTCTCCTAAAGTGGAAAGGTTCACCCAACGGTATCCATCCTAAACAGAGAAAGAGGGCATCCTTTCCAGAACACACATCCGCAAGTGAGTTGGAAAGGGTATGATTTCCTGAAGCTGTGCTGCAGTGTCATGCTCTTTTCTACACCAGAAGCCGTCTGCCTTTTCCAAGCAAGACCTCTGAGTTGATATTTGGACCACTACAAAGAACACAAGACATAACCACAGACGGTGACATTTGTTCCACAGTGTAAGAACTTCCTAGGAGACCTGGCATTGCTTGCTTGTCTTCCTGCTGTTGAAAGGCAAAACTGTCTTTTTGGTTTTCCTTTCTGTAATTCTTGTTCTAACAGACCCTTGCTTCCCTTCCATCAGTGGTTTTCCTGGATTTTGTTTCCAGTGCTATTCTGGTGGATCTGGGACTGTACCCTCTGAGCACTGACTGTCCCTCTCTCATGGGCTGGGAGCGAAGGGACCATTTTGCTGAAACTGACTGCTACTGCCATCTCTAGTGAGAGCCCTGGGACAGGCAACTCAGAAGAAGGAAGAATATTGAAGGATAGAAAGTAGCCCCATTTTAATTCCTACATTACAAGGTACTTAAGTCTTCCAAGATGGAAATTTTTTTATTTCTTCTTGGATATTAGGGAATTGCAGGTCTATCCTATATTGTGTTGTGGGGTTTTTAAGCTGAGATTTTATCAGTTCTGAAGCCTTAAACCATCTTAACTTCAGAGTGGTAAATCTCTATTTAATAGTATTGCCAAATGAGCTTAGGGAAATAAATCCCTGTATTTTAATATAGGGAATAGCAGTCACTATAAATAATCCTCAACACCATTGCATTCATAGTTTGTTTCTGCAGAATCTATCTAAAAAAAAATCTCCTGCTCTAAATTTTATGTCATTACTTTTGTTTTAAAAAATAATAACATTGGAGCAGTTAGTTTTTTCTTTTAGTTTTTTGCAGGCAGGGTGGGGTTGTTGAGCTGTTGGGTAGGAGTTTTTCTGTATCCTTGCACTCACCTTATTCTAGCTGAGCTATAGTTACTTGCAGCTTGTTTGTGTTCTGCAACTATTGATAACACGGCATGTTCTTAAAGAAAACACAGAACTTGGTGCTTCCTTGCCTGTAACCTTGGAAAAATATCTAATGTATCAAATTCTTTAGTTCAGACAGTCTGTGAAGCAAATTATGCATAGTGGGCTGCTGACTGTTTAAAAAAAAAAAAAGTTTTATAAATAATCAGTTGTTGAGTTAACATTTGCACTTTGATGAGAAGTTTCTGAATATTAAATACTAGACATGTGAAACCTGCGAGATCTAAAGCCCTTTTGAACTTAACATGCACAATAATGTAGAACTCCAGATCAAACGCTTCTAGTGAAAATGATAGGAAACTAGGACTTGTTTCAGCCTTAGTCCCATAGATGCTACTGCAGTTTTATTCAGGTAATGAAGTGTAATTGGGAAAACCTCACAAATCTGTAATGAACTTCAAAAGTATCTGTTAACCGCTTACAGCAAAAGCTGGTATTTGAAATGTCCCCTGAATTTTTTTCAGAACTGATCAGGCCCGTAATGACAACAGCCTAGCTCTAACAGTAAATGCAGCTTTTGATTTTTTTTTTTCCCCCCTCATTGTTTGTTCCATTTTACAAGCAAAATTTTAGACATTAGGTTGTTCTTTTCTTGCACTTGCTATGGTGCTGTGCTCCTAAATACAGTAATGCTTGTGTGTTCCTTCGAGTGAAATAAGGCTTAACTTCTATTAAGCTAAAGAGTGTGCAGCTAGTTGACAATCAAGTTACTGAAGTGGTAAGTAAAATGAACATTTTGAAGCACTGTTCAGTTTTGAGTGGCTTTTGCAAGATCTGTATCATGCTTTAACTGTGGTCACTTGCTTCCTTGACCCAGTGTTACTTCTCATAAATGTGTACAGCTTTCCTTGCTGCAAGTGAAAACAAAACAAGGCTGTGGAATAAGTGAAGAACTGGTCCTGCTGGAGTTGTTTCTCTTCCTTCAGGGAGGCATTAGAACTGTAAAAAACACTTACCTATACATACGCTGTTATATCTAATCCTTTCTCTTAAAGTAGATGGAGTTGTAACATGTCGTCAACTGTATCAAGGACTATAATGGAAGATTGCCTTTTAAGCTACACTGTAAAGCTTTTTTGCTTTATTTTTTCATGTAAAACATCTATAGTTTTCAAAATGCATCCACAACTGTTCTAATGTTGTAGTGCTGTGCATGCTGTGCACTGCTGTCTTGGATGGCAGTGAGTAACTTGAATATGATTGATTTGTCTCCTTTGCAGCAGTCTAAGAGTCTTAATGCTTGCTTGAAGTTCAGACTTTTAAAAATCACATCTACAAAGATAGACATTTATGCAGAAAATAAATTGGCTTTGCTGTGGTATCTACTGTCTTGGAGTTGCCTGGCCATGAGCAAAGGTGTTACCTATATGCATCAAGAACAGAAGTTCAGAACTATGTCTTTAGAAGGGTTTTGAAATACTGTTTTTCTTTAACCCTAAACAGAGTCAGATGGAATTCAGTGTCGCATCTCTGTCCATACAAGAGCAAGGTGGTGCCCAGTTGCAAAATGAACAGAGGCAGCCTGTTAAAGCAGCACCTGGTGTCCAGGTCCCTAAATCATCTCAGGCCAACAAGACCCCTGGTTCTGATGGGTTGATAGCACCCAGAAAGGAAGAGGAGTCCTCTTTCTGGAAGATAAATGCAGAGCGCTCCAAGTTTGAAGGAGACAAGTCTGAGTTCCAGTCCCTGACCCCAAGCCAGATCAAGTCCATGGAGAAAGGAGAGAAACCCCTTCCTTCATTTTACAGACAAGAGTCTACTCCAAAGGAGATGGCAAAACCTGAGAAGCCCAGCATAACTAAACCAGAGAAGTCTGTTGCCCCCAGTCTACCTTCTGTATCTCTTGAATGGGAGAAGCCTCGACCCACTCAACTCCCTGCTAGTTCTCTAGATGACTTCTTTCTTCCTGACCCACCACAGGACCTGGCATCTTCTAGGACAAACAAGGAAGATACTGATGGTACTATACTTACAGATCCACAAATGCCTGGACAGGTAAGGACTGCTCTATCCACTGTACTTGGATTTAAAAACTGTGTAGCACATTAAAACCTGACAAAGTCACTCTAGAAGATTAGGGACTTCATAAAGCATTAAGCCATAGATAAGCTCACTGGCTTTTTATCATGCAAATTTAAAGAAGTCCATTTTAAGCAACATGCTAACGGCTATTGTTTGTTTCAATCAAGTATTTTTTAATGCAGTACAGTGCATAGGATAAGGGCATCATTTAAATGTAATGCCAGAAACAATGACATGGCATCAAGTGGCTGACTTAACAGCAACCTGCCTAACAGTTTGGGGTAGAGAGCTTGCTATGTCAAATAAAAGAGGGATGGGTTTTTTTCTCTTCTTTAAACAGCAAAACACTTAATGGAAAAAAAGAGGGTTTTAAACTTGAAAAGTAGATGAACTAGAGGGTAGGGCACTTAATTGGTATGTACAGCATAGTGGTGAATAGTTAACTGCTTCAAACAGCTGAGAAACTAGTAGCCCAACAGCCCCTTCCCAGTGCTTTGTCCTAGGCAGCTGGGCTGCTTTCAAATGTGTTTTCTCTCAAAGTCCAAAATGGAAATGGAATGAGCTTCCAGAATTAGCCTTCCCAATGTTTTTTTAATAAAAAAACCCAAACAACCCAGCAACAAAAAATAACCTTAAGCAGCTCAATAGCCAATTGAAGCTATTTAAAAAGCAGATGCTGATCTGTGAGAAAAGAGAAGGAACAACAGGATATGACATGGTGAGGAAAAGAAAAGAAGCTTGAAAAACATCAAGTAGGGGAGTGGTTCCTCAAGCAGAGCTGTGCAGTTCTGTTTGGAATCTGTAGCATCACTCTGGCATAAGCCCGACATATTACTGTTCACCTTAGGCATGTCACAGAGCTTTTTCTCTGCCATATTTTCCCAACAGTGGTTGTTTACATTCCAAACAGGATGATGTAAGGCCAGAAAGATGCAGGATGAGGTAAATACTTGCAAGAGAAGTAAGTGACAACACTTACGAGAGAGCAATGCTTAAACTATTTCAGTATTTGGAGCCTTATGTTTAGTTATTTTTTTTCTGAAGCGAAGACATATTGCTTCTTGAGCTGTTTTGCTACAAATGGTGACTGCCGTAGTCCTTGATTTTGTTAAAGGCTTTATTATGTTTTCCAACAAATTAATGGTTTGTTACTGTTTCAAATCCATTGTGAATGTTTTCTAGCTTACTGAAATAACTTGGAAAGCCTTATTTTAATTTTTTTTTTTCCCTCTCTGTGGAGAAACAATCCTCCCATGTCAAAATGTAAACAAAGTAGCAGAGAAGACAGTATGATGGAACTTTCTTTGTTTCCTCTTTTCTGGATTATCGTCCCTGTTCTGGGCAGGAGAGCCATACTCTAGGAAGAGAATCTAGAGCCTCGGCTGTGTGCCTTGAATAGTTTTCCTGAACACCAAAATCACCTTAAATGTCATGGTTAAAAGAGTAGCACTGCAGGAATGAGCATGTTCTCGATAGCCCAGCGAATAGCTTGTCAACAAAGTTTAAACTGTGTAGTCTTCTGGAAGCAACTGTCTGTCATTGCAACAGGCAATCCACTGAATTAGTGATGCTTACATTCTGCGTTTGTTTCATTCTCTGCAATTACCACTCTAGTCTAAAAATTGATATTTATGAGTTTTTCCATGGTGGGGAAAAAAAAAAAAAAAACAAACATTTCACCTGCAGACCACTACAAGAATTTTATTTTTTTCTGGAATTGCTTTTTGGTCCTTTTGACCTTTGTTCCATGTCTAGCATTTTCTGGTGTAGGCTCTAGAACAAAGTGAAGAACTTGAAATGTTGGCAGACAGCATTTTTAACTTTCTTTTGTGGATAGGCAGCCAAGTACTGAGTTTGTAATACCATAATTCACAATCACATCTTACTACTTTTTTTTTTTTTTCTTGCAGACTAGTACAAGCAATGTTATCTTGAAGACTGGCTTTGATTTTCTAGACAACTGGTAATTGATACTTCAAAATAGATCAAACCAATTTGGGGGAAGGAGTGGAATATCTTTCTCCTTGTATGTTAATTTACTAGCATTTGTGTCTTTTTCTAGAAGTAACTTTAAAGCTCTTAAATGTTGCCTTTGTATAAACTTTTGTAATACCATACATGTCTATGGTTTTTAAACAGTGATAGAAGTGTGGTTTCATTTGGGTATTTTTTTTTAATATCTGTTTAAAATTTTTAGTAGCCTACTGTATTGAGAGGATGGGAGAAGTTTCCATATACATGATAAACAAAAACAAATTAGTCTCCATAACCTACAAATGGAACCTGCAGGACCAGATCGCTGTTTTTGGTCGAAACCTTGCTAGCATGGTTATAAGAAATAGTGTTGCACGTGCGATGGTTCCAAATTAGCAAATTATCCCATACTTCAGATATTTTTCATACTGGTTTTGCAAGTTAAGCATTCAGAAGAATTGCATTGATTTCTATGTTTCATTTAGTTTGAAAGTAACTTTTGTACCACTTATTTGAAAACACTTTTCTTTTGAAGAGGGCAAAGGCATTGCCAAAATGATGGATCCAAAGAAGCACTGTGTTTGTACCTTAAAAATCCTCTAAAATAACATACAAGTGTTAGAAAAATGACGTGGGGAGATGACAGGTGTTTCTGTTCTTTGGTTTAAAGACTTGAGGGTGGATGGAGTGGAATGGGACAACACCTGATGAATGGGAGGAGCTGTCTTCAGGGAATGCAAGCCGAATGATTTCACTGCCTCCTTGCTAGGGCATAACTTTTCATAATAGTAGTGCTGGAAGCACAGCACTGGGAGTTGCTGGAGTGTAGATTTCCTTTGTGTTAGGAAACCACTATGTTTATGGAAGGTCGTAGCAGTATAAGGCTTCTTTGATTTTTTTAAGCCACTTATCGTCTCAAGGACTTATCAACTTTGGTGCTTTTTCCTCCTTGTGGGTACATTCTCTTCAGCATTCAGTATCTGGGCTACATTTGTTCCCAAGGTGCAGAGGCATCTCAAGGTGGCCCTCAGCAGACTTGCCTCCAGCCCTGCTTTCAGATGATCTTTGTTTGGTGTTTAAAATGTAGAGAACAAGACTAGCTGTTGTTTGAATCTGTCGTCTCTGAAATGCAGCATGATTTACACACTGACTCTCACTGTGTTTACCTCACCTTGAAGCCTTAATTCCCCCTACGCACAGCCAGTGACTGGTCTGCTCCAATGCCAAAGGTCTGACCTTTCCCTTTACCTCAGCAATAGTCCCATAGCATTTGTTTGGGGTAGAAGGCAAAACACAGGGCTCTAATGCGTCTAATGGGTCCCAGCCAAAGGTATAAGAAGGTCACCCTCTCCTAGACCATAATTGTGCTTAGGCTTCTCATGGATTAGCACACAACATCTGGTTCAGTGCCAGGGGCAGTTGAGTCTGCAGCAATGGATGCTGCAGGATTTTCTTCTGTCTGTTACAGGAAGAGTTTGAGATGTCCTGGAAGAATTCTTGCCTCTAATTGGTGCACTGCTTGATCTGAACAGGCAGAGGATGCTGAAAGAGCATTAAAACTTACTTGCTGATCAAGGAAAGTGCTGTAAGCTACCCCCTTCCCCGTGCCCACGCCCCAAAAACGGAACCACCAAGCCCAAAACCTCCAGGTTCTCTAGTGTTTTCTTAAAAGTTTTCTTAGCTGAAGGGGAGGATTGCCTCAGAGTATTAGCCATTGCATAGCCTTATTTATAGGCTTATGGAAGCTCCTTTAGATCCTTCCTGAGATGTAAAAACTCCTGTAATTGTGGATATTGTCTCTATTCAGCAGTTCAAAAAATACTTGTTTTTTTCTACCAGCCTGGACTAGACTGCTGTTTTTTTTCCTGGCTGACATTTTTCAGCATTTGCTGCAAGCATCCAGCATTAATAGAGCTTAGAACAACTTTAGCTCAAATTCTTTAGGTGTATAATTTGGGATTAACTTGCACCATCTTTTCAAAGCTGGCAAATGTTAACCTTGGACTGTACAGTTACCAGTGAATATAAATTTCTGTACATTCAGCTGCTGAAAAATTTTAGATCCAATGTGAAGATGCACATTCTAATCTTACTTTGGTATGGGGAAATCTGAAAGCAAAGTCTCCTGCCGCTGAGGATTGTTATTTTAAACCTCTGCTAAATAGGTTAAAGCTTTTTAGGGAAGAACCTGGGCTGCCTGTCTCTTCCATCGGCTAACTCGACTCTAACACACATTGGGACCAGCTGGTAGAACATGCTGCAGAACTTTTTACTTATCCTGGTAGGTTTTTCCTGTGCTTTGACAAGAGTTGATGCTCCTTCTTTCTTTAATATGTTTTTATTAAACATTCTTACAAAAAAAATTGTACTTGGTCACATTTTATATTAACAATGTTTTAATAAAGTCACTTTAAATAGAACATTCGAGGCTTTTGTGCCATTTCGTGTATTGTCTTTTATACTCTGCTTTCCTCAGTGCCCTTGGAGTTCCATGGTCCATCTTGAATCTGCCTGAGAGGCAGCCAAAAATGATCTGGGTGATAACACTCAATGCCAAGAGTGATAACGCTCCCCCTTTCTCTTCCCCGATATCTTCAGGTAATCAAAATCAGTAGCTAGATCAATATTGCAGGAGCGACTTGAAAACTGTGTGAGACGGTTGGAAGGGACCTCTAGAGATCATCTAGTACAAGTCCCCTGTTAAAGCAGATTAAACCCATAATTTGGCTGTTCTGCGATTGTGAGCTAATGAGTTAATGCCTTTACAGAGCAGGTGAGCCAGACACATCCAATTCCTCTCAACAGGTCACTTTTTACACTTCCATTGAAAATCTCTGTTATGTCCCCTTTTCACAAGTGGGCTTTGCACTTCAACACAATGTAACCTAGTAGTTCACAACAAGAATTTATGTCTTCATTAAATCTCCCAGCATCTGAGGAGCTTTGACAGCACCTTCTAGAGTTGATGAGCATGAGGTGGGAGATGATCACAAGATTTGTTTGTAGCTCTATGCAGCAGTTCCCAGTGGTGTTGAGCTACACCTAAAGGATGCTGATCTGAGGCCAAGTTTATTCCACCCTAATGCAGCAGAGAAGGAAAACCCACAATCAGCTCACCTCTCTCCTTCAATAGACCCTCGGTCCCCTGAAATCCTGTTCTCCCAGTCCTATTCTCCCTATTGTTCAAGGTGAAGATGGCAAGGGACAGGCCACAGCTCATCCTGCTCCTCACTAGCAGCCTGGCTTTCTTGCCAGTACAAGTTTGTGTGTTCAGTGTGGTAAAGGTGTACCTTAGGGCAGCTGCTGGGGTGGACAAATGGCTGGGACCCCTGAGCCAGGCTTGGCTGATTGTAGTGAC
>VXBW01004176.1:6610-18262 GCA_013400375.1 Thinocorus orbignyianus
TTCCCATGGGCTGCAGTTCTTCATGAACTGCTGCAGCATGGGTCCTTTCCATGGGGTGCAGTAATTCAGGAACAGAATGCTCCAGTGTGGGTCCCCCATGGGGTCACAAGTCCTGCCAGAAAACCTGCTCCAGCATGGGCTCTTTTCCACAGAGCCAAAAGTCCTGCCAGGAGCCTGCTCCAGTGCGGGCTTCCTACGGAGTCACAGCCTCCTTCGGGTGCATCGATCTGCTCTGGCATGGGGTCCTCCAAGGGCTGCAGGTGGATATCTGTTCCACCATGGACCTCCACGGGCTGCAGGGGGACAGCCTGCCAGGAAATATCTGTACTGGCTCCTGGAGCACATCTTCCCCCTCCTTCTTCACTGACCTTTACGTCTGCAGGGTTGTTTCTCTCCCATATTCTCACTCCTCTCTCTGCTGCTGTTGTTTCCCCATTTTTTTCCCCCCTTAAATATGTTATCACAGAGGCACTACCACCATCGCTGATTGACTCAGCCTTGGCCAGAGACAGGTCCATCTTGGAGCCGTCTGGCATTGGCTCTTATGGACATGGAGGAAGCTTCTAACAGCTTCTCACAGAAGTCACCCCTGTAGCTCCCCTACCCTCTCCCCCCAACTTTGCCACGCAAACCCAGTACAGCTGTACAATACTGTTATAACAAGTTAACATGTAGATGATGATAGCATTTTCTACAAAATATTTCAGCCTGTTACAAACATAATAAATAAAAGAGAACATAGAAGTATTATTTATTTTGAGAATATTGTTTCCTGAACATGTAAGATAATTCATCAGCATTTGACAAAGATATGATCTAATGTTCTAATGTGCTATTAGAGAGTAAGACATTTTGCAAAGATGTGATACTTTTTAATATGGAAAACATAAAAAGATGTATTAAAAACTTGTGATTTTTACTTTCTGAGAGTTTCCTGAAATGTCCTGATATTAATTAAATACCTACTGTGCTTTTTCTACTTCCTTTTGGATATGCAAATATTTAAATGGTATGTTTGAATTTTTTATTTTTTTTTAATTTCTACACTTAATTTTTGTTTGACTTTGCCTTTTATCATTTATGGAATTTCTTGTTCCAATTTTAAAAGTTATGTCTTTAAGAATAGAGCACCTCTTCTGTATATAAGGTTAAAATATGATTCAGAAACTTATTCTTGTCAAATCTCAAAAAACTTAAAAAAAATTATTTTGAAAATAACTTCCTCATGGTCAGTTATGATTAGGATCTGTGTCATTCTAAAGCAATCTAGAGATATACATTTAGCATATTTTTTTTAAACTTTATTAGTTGTTTCAATTTTAATTAATTTATTGTCCTCAAATAGTTTCCAAAACCATTTCATAGAATCATTTATGTTGGAAAAGACCCTTAACATCATCAAGTCCAACTGTTAATATAACACTGCCAAGTCCACCACTAAACTATGCCCCTAAGTGGTGTCGGAGTGGGAAGATGGACCCAGAGTAACAATGAGTCTCAATATGAGTATGATCGTTCTCCCTTTATTCAAGTTTTCACAGAGTATATATAGACAGGCAATGGAAGCACGCACTAGCGACAGCTACATGATTGGCTTACAGTCTCTGTTCAAGCACCTAGAGTGCTCACACAATTGGTGTAAAGTTCTTGTCCACGCACAGCAATGTTTTTCCCCTTCTCCCAGCTGTGGTTCCGCTTATCTTGTTTCCCATGTAGCTGCTTCTTCATACTTCTACCTTTCAAGGACAGCTCACAGCAACCTCTAAGCTTTTATCTACATCAAAGACTGGGCTGCTCATTGCAATCAAGTCGTGCCCCTTTTCACTCAACCATTCCTCCACACCATATTTACCCATCTTTTAAATACCTCCAGGGATGGTGACTCCACCCTTGGCAGAACTCAGCTTTTTCCTCTTGTCCTATCACTTGGTATTTGGGAAAAGAGATCAACCCACACCTCGCTACAACCTCCTTTCAGGGAGTTGTAGAGAGTGATAAGGTCTCCCCTCAGCCTCCTTTTCTCTAGGCTAAAGAAGCCCAGCTCCCTCAGCTGCTCCTCATAAGACTTGTTCTCTAGACCCTTCACCAACTTTGTTGCTGCTCTTTGGATGTGCTCCAGCAACTCAATATCTTTCTTGTAGCGAGGGGCCCAAAACTGAACACAGTATTTCAAGTTGTTTTTGAAGAATTATATAATAGGATAATATACTTTGAAATTTGCAAGGTAGCTACATAGAATAGTCTAATTTTTTAACCAGTAATGTATCTTTGACATGCTGCATCCTTGACATGCTGTAGTCATAGCTGAAGTGCCAGACCCCTCAGTTCTCCAGGGAGTGAGTAGGAACTTGGTGACTTCAATGTCCCAAAAGGGCCATTGATCCCACTGTGATGGCTTATAAGTGGTATAGACACATTCAGAATAGGAAGAATGATAATTATGGGTCTTAAGGATATTCCTATCCATAGATAGTGCTGTTTTTTCCATCCTCATTTAGAATTACGAATGAGGAAGCGAGCGATGAGAGGTAGGAGCTTTTCTGTCTTGCCTGGACTGGACTTGTTGAGGCATGAGGATATATGATGTGCATGTCAAGACTGAGTCTTATGCATGGGTTCTTGTGCCCTGAAGGGGGCATCAGCACGGCTGACAGCACCTACAGTGGCACTTCCCTATAGCAGCTGTACCTTATACACTTCAAAAAGTTGGAGCAGTCCTCTGCTGTTATGACATATATTGTGTATGGCGTACTTTGAACATTAAACTGATGGAAGAGATGCATGCATCTTTCATGTTAAATGACTTTGGCAGGATTTTAGGAACTTGTAGGTTTCTGTTAATTTGCACCCAGAATGCTTTATAGAGATATGCAATCATATGATCTTTTTAAATCTATACTTCTTGTTTCCATTAGTAACTGATGCGTACCAGTATTAGAGGTTTAAACTTAAGTCTATGTGGTAGCAGGCTCTTTAGACTTTCTAATCCCCTTCCACTGCACATTGTTCCTTTCTTCCCAGTAGGAAAAATTCCTCTCAGGATGACTACCTGTGCTTTTGTACAATAATGTCAGCAGCAGGATGAAAGAGAAGACCGGGATTATCTAATCTTCATCAGTTTCAGTCTCCTGATGCTGTGCTGCCAGAAAAAATGTTAGTGTGTAAGATCATAGAGGTGTTTGACCTGGATAGTGCCTTTATGGCTCTCCTGAAAGGAGCACAGATGAAAAAATTTGACTACTGAGAGAAGCTAGGACAAATAATGTTGCCACTGTTGCCAAATCACAGCTATTATTTTTGATGAGTGCTGAAAAGAAGGCAAGATCTTCAAGGTATTTTATTTCATTAGAAAAGGAAACACTTCTAGATTCCAGATATGTTTGTTAAAAGTTAGCTATCAAGTAGTATTTACAGATATCATCCAGTTCAGTAAAAAAAAAAAAAATCTTTACTTGGGAAAATAGTTAAACTTGCTTATCTTTATGCTTATCTTTAATATTATTAAGTACAGTTTTGGACTGTGACCAAAATAGATCTCTCAAATAATTATACAGTCTGCTTGAATGGAGAACAGCCTAAAAAGATGTATATATAAATAATCTGGTAATTGTTTGCAGGATAATTGCTTGCAGTTAATTTGAATTCATCTACCCTTTCATCTGTACAAAGTAATTTATTAATGCATGGATTGTTTTCTCCAGATTGCTACAATTTCTCCAGGGATGGCATCATGTGAAAACAGTCTAAATACATTAAGATATGCAAATAGGTATGGAAAACGTTATTGCTTATAGCTATACTGACTGTTGATCACTGATGTTTGGAATACTTTTGTTACATGTTGTATTATTATTTTAACTACTTGAATAATTTTAGCACACTTGCATTTCTTAATAACATTAAAACCAAAATGTTGATTACTGATTCAGGCTCACATTTAATGTAATTTGTCACTTTTTAAAACCATTATGAGAGAATAGAAACTGTATTTAAACCATTATCCAGAGATGAATATAGTGTGGATTGCAAGGAATCTGGGAAATGTCCCTATTAGTTTTGTCCCTGCTCTGGAGGCATCACCTCTTACATTAGGGGTAGTTGGTTTTCATGATGATTCCCTGGAGTGTTAGCCGAAATACCTTTCTGCAGTGGGATTTTTCATCCCCTTGGTGGAATTGCATTCAATTGTCAGCCTGTTTCTTTTATATATACAATAAAGCATTTCATATCATATATAGATCTATCTCAACTAGCTTATTCTTATGAAAATTCTGCGGTTGCTCTGGTCCAAATTTTATACTTCCCAACTTCAGGCAAATATCCGAGACCCCTAAGTAAAGAGTCAGTTAATCCAACAGTGACATAATAATCAGTGTAGAGAAATTAGCGCCTCCAGAGACTGATGCAAGCACCTCTGAGACCTGTACTGCTGTCTGAAAATGTTCGTATCTTCAGTGAGTGTGAAAGGAGCCTTCCCCAGTTGCAGTTCTCCTTAGTTTAATGTCTGTGGAGATGCGTCCTGCATGTGCCTGCAGTCAGACCTGCGACACAGACACCCGCCCCCCAGATTTGCCGCAAAGAACAAAGAAGATGAACAAGCTTCTGTGTCCTCAGAAATGCCAATTTTGCCAGAAGAGGCTACCACGTAGTGGCCTGCTTGCCCCAGTGAAAAATAGGACAAAACCATGTCTGCTCCTGCTTGGCTGGGCACCCCCGGGCCAGTCACTACTTGGGCACAAAGGGCTGCTAGGGAAGCTTACCGATCAGTATAGGAATGTCTTTGTGTTTGGATCAAGGGATTTAGTAGCAAATCTGCCTGGCTTGGACCAGTCTGTGTAATTTCCTTCCAGGAAAATCATACTACTTTCATAGTATGATTAATTTTTAGGTGCTGAACACCAGTGTCTGCACAGTGTAAGACAGGGAGCAGTATAGAATTTAAAGTATTATAGTGTTTTGATATGTTAAAAGGAGCAGTTTAATGTAATATTGAATGTAGAACAAATTTTATTAACTGCATGAACTGAAATCTGGAATTACTCTTATGAAAACATTGTCTCCTGCAAATTAGCAGTACTGGTTTTGTTCAATTTTGTTAGTGATCTGTAACTCTATTTGCGGAAGGTTTAAATATATTGACACTCTTACTTTTGTTTTAATATAAAAATAATAAATCATTTTATTGTTAAACTATTAATGAAGAATGCTAAACAAAGAGTTGTCATTTTAACTGTGTTTATGAGAACATTTTCTTTTAATTTGCTGCTGTGTTTTGCTGCTGCAGAGTAAAGGAATTTGGAATTAGTCCTTCGGACATTCCCTTCTCACAGGGTAGTGGCAGTCGCTCTGATCTCTCCCCTTCCTATGAGTATGACGACTTTTCTCCTTCAGTCACCAGGTCTACTTCATTCTATACATGGAATCTTTATTTTTAAGTTTTCTTTTTGGAAAAGTTTTCTTTTTTTTACAGACCAACCTTTCATTAGTCCCCCTGCCTTGAGTTATACATACTTTGTTTTTATTTTGTTTGGCAGATGATGATTCTGCATGATCTGTGATCATCTTGCCACTATTTTGCTCACCCTCCTTAAACATCCACACTCCACACTGTATCCAGGCTTGCTAGTTTCCTTCATACATTTAACAAAAAATGGTGATGTCACCTTTGTGCATTTAGTGGACCAAATCTGACAAGTTTGTGTTTAGGGTAATTTGAATATGTCTAATTAAAAAAGAAAGCATTAATACATATATATTTTTAAAACTTTTATCACTCCAAAGATGAATGAAATAGTTTCCATTGTAGTAAATATGTGCTACTTGAAAAAAAAAAAAAACCTTTAAAAAAAATGAAGAATTTGTTCTAAAACTTGCATACTTGCAGACTTCGATGTGTCTGTTTCATAAATGTTCTTTCAAATAGGCTTTTTTTTGGGACAGAATCATTGTCATTCTTTTAAACTATTTTCATGCTGAAAGAGCCTAACATTTTAATAAGATATTTTCACCTTTGAAATTATTTTAATTAAAGGATCTATTCATTCTCTGGGATACTTGGTTGCATATTATTTTCTTCAGAATTCTTGATGAATTTTCTTATAACAGCTAGTGGGGTACCAATTGACTAATTTTTTTAAAGAACAATTGTGTGCACAGAAAAAGAAAGATGTTCAGGTTTAGGGTCCTCAATGAACTTTTCTTTCAAATATTATTCATTGTTAAGGAGTTAATATTGAGGGTTTGGAGATTTTTGCCCTCAACAGTTGAGTAGTAAGATTTCAGTCAAAAAATGCCTCTTGCTTGATGATGGACTGTAAAACACCTGCAAGTAGTAGAAATTCAATGGTTAATTCTTTTTAGGAGTTGGACTAACATCCTTTTATCACTGAAAGTTCATTAAATTTGTGAAGCTGACATCATCATCCTTATTAAATGAAATAAATTGTGCATAGACCCATAGTTTTAATTTTGATTGTGACTCTTGCACAGGAAGTTACTAATTTACAAATTAATATTTTCTGATTGTAGAGTGAAGGAGCTGATGGTTGATCCTAGTGCTGCAGGAGATATCCATCCCATTATACACCACACTCCTAATCAGATTGATGACTTAGAGACACCATGGGGTGTGGGGAGCTCTCCTCAGAGAGATGATCTCAAACTGCTTTGTGAACAAAACGTGAGTGGTTTACAGCATTACATGAAAAGAGATGATGATAAATACAGTGGCATAACAAATCCAGAGTAATGTGTATTTATAACCTGTTAGCAATATCATTAAGTAGATAGAGCATGCCCCTTCACCTTTTCACTTTATGCTATTATGTTCATTCCCATACACACAAAAAAGAGTTCCTTGGTAATTAGGGCTTTTAATGTCTAGGCAGGGTCTGCTTTTAGGCTCTCGTGTTTTTTAGTGTGCATTTTTTCCAGTATAATGTCATCTCTTACTAGGTAGTTAGAAGTAGCCTGGGAAATGCATTCATTTTATTTAACGCTCCTGTGGTTTTGACCATTATTTTTCCTGCATGCAACACCTGTTTCAAGCGAGTTTGCCTTTCTCTGCATTTAGAAATCTGGCTACCCCATCATTCCTCTTCCCAGCATCTTGATTTTCCCGGAGTGAAACCCCAGAGCAATGTTTGGGAGAGTGCCACATCATGTTCCCAGGATGTCTCCCTGGGCAGCATGAGTGGAGAGATGGGACTGAGAGGCATCTAAAGGGCATTTTTCCCTCATTGCTGATTATCAGCTCTTGTCCTGGTTCTTTAAATGTTCAACAGGGATTAAAACTTGGTTTGTGAAAATGCTGATGAAAGATAGAAAAGAAAAATCCTTACTACCCTAACTTATTTTTCTCTAGACTCTACCTTCTCAAACACATCTTTGTGGTATTTGCTGAATTTCTCATTTCAGTAACTGGCTCTTCTTCCAGGACTCTATTTTATAAGAACATGGTAGTGATGCCTAGAGCTTCCCACTGTCCAGTCCTTCCAGCCAGATATCCTTTCATATCATACTTTTTCATTGTTCATGTGGAATTCAATTTTTTACAGTGTGTTTTTAAAAAGATTTTAAAGGCATGGTATAAGGAACCATACTGTTTTGCTAAAACATTAATTGCAGCCTACCTAGCCCTTTCCCCTTTGATTGTTAACTATTTATGGCTGAAGAAGTCCTGTTTGTCCCAGTTTGTAAATCCATTTAGTGCATTTTTCTAATGTATTAATCACTACAATCACTACATACGTTTTAGATTTTTCACTTTAAATTTATTCCACTTTTTTTTTTTTGCCAAATTATTAATTTCATTTTGATTACCTGAAATGTATTGAATGTAATTGCTGTTCTCTTTTTTGAACATTGTTGTCTGTCTATTGCAGTATGCACAACAAAAAGCCCGGATGGAAAATGAGCTTTCTATAGGTGTTAAAACCTACTAGAAATTTATTTAAACTTGTTTTCTTTTCATGCAGAATATTCTGTTTTCCAGTATTCACTAGGATTAGTGACTGGAAATTTTTAATGAATATGAATTAAATTTAACTCTGTGAACATTTTGAATTTATTTCCCTCTCCACTCATTTCTGGAGATTTTCTTGTTAGAAGTATTAAGTTCTATTTTTGATAAGTTCTGCTTTCTGCATATTTCTTTTCATGTTCTGTGATGGGATGGATCACATTCAATATATTTCCTGTAGCCACAATTCTTTCCAGACAATTTTAACTATTGTTTCTAGGAAGAGGAAGTTTCTCCACAATTGTTTAGTTTTCATGAAGCTGTGTCCCAGATGGTGGAAATGGAAGAACAAGTAGTAGAAGACCACAGGGCTGTCTTCCAGGTAAAAAATGGAGCTCTACTTTGTTTTATCCTAATCCAGGAATTTAGGTTTTCCCAATGAAAGTGCATACTCTTGAAGATGTAGGATATCATCTAGTCATGCTGCTGCTGTCAGAGACTTCTAAATTGTTTTACTACACCAAGCCCACTGTAGTAAACAAGTAGGAACAGATGTTTAGATCCCATAACTATTAATCTTTTTCCCCATGATGAAAGAGAAGCATATTTTTCTACTATCCCAGAAATTTAGTAAAATTTTACTTTTTTTATCAACAAACATTCCTAAATAGACATTGTAAGAAAAAATGCTATTTTCTTTTTACTATTTACTATATTTTCTGTGTTAATCCTTTTCCAGCATTAGTGAATGTTTTTACTAGTTGCAGGGAGCTTACTTAGATTGATCTTGAAATCTTCAATTTCACTGTCTAATCTATGCCAATATTCCTATGTTAAAGCTGGCAACTAATAGTAATGTCTCTACATAATAATGTCTCTACTGGTGCCATTTCTGTTTGATCATCTCCCTCTAAGATACTGCGATACTCTGTCCAAGTATCTCTTCTAAATATCCTTCTGTGACATCTTTGAGATACTGAGATCAAATAAAACAAAATATATTTCTAACTGCCTGTTTGCTTCCTTTTTACAGATACATAAAGGTTTTCACTTGCTATTAGTCAGGGTCTTTGGAAGGAATACTGCCCACACATTGTAATGCTTGTCAGCACCACAGAGCCTTTTACATTCACAAAATAAATTGTAATAATAAATATGAGTTAATAGTTTTCAGAAGGAAATATGAGTTGCTTCTGTTCATAACCTTAGAGTCCTTAGGCAGGCTGTCCATTTGGTGCATCTGCTGCAAGAAAACAGCAAAACATTAAACCTGTAAGAAATATACTTCTTCTCAATTTAGGTATCTAGCTTTGTGGAACATTGATATGTGTTCACGTAATACAGTAGGATGCTAAATAACACATTTTACAACATTAGCCCTGAAGTAAAACATGCAGAAGTGTGAAAGTGTTATGCCATATGTCGTAGCTGTGTCCTAATGCTTGCGACTTCTGGAGAGACAAGCTGCGTTAGTTTAAGATGTTACTGCCTCTGTGTGTCCATCTGGCCTTATGCTGGAGATTATTGCTCCTCACAGCAGTCATTAGAAGGAAGTGTGTCTAAGTCTCAATTCCCATTGTTCACAGCATGGCTTGTTAGTTTATGCTCTGGGTGAAGATGGACTGCATCAATACAAAATCTACAAGCTGTAACATGCAAAAGTTGTCTTCTGCCAGCTTTCTCCTGGAAGCTGTTGATTCTGGGATGCAAAGCATCATATCCTAACAAAAATGTTTAAAATAGATCAACTGAGGAATCATGCTCTAGTGGTGTTGGTCTTCCTTTGTTTCTTGGATATATGAGTTTATATTAGATGAGAAGGATCCTATCCCAGTGTGAGCTCCATCTGTCCTGAAAACCAACAAAACATACATAGACTGTGCTTTCAATATTATTGAACTACTGAGCACAGAGGGAAAGACTTAATTTTATTATTTCAAACCCAGCATGCCTAGAACTGTCAGATGCTTGCTTTTTGAAAAAAATCAAAGCATTTTCAATGGGATCAGTTCTCCTGATCACAGTTTTGTGTGGTTCTGTAAGCTTTAAGCTCCTGGTTGCATTCTTCTTTGCTGCAAGACTTTTTTTCTTCCCTCTCTTCTCTTTTTTTTTGGTAATATTTGGAGTGCAAAGATGCCTAAGGCGTGCTTTAACTAACTTTTACAGTACTCTTATCTGTCTGGGGAGTTGGCTCATGCAATAGAGAGCTTAAAATAGCTCCTCTTTTATGTAGCTTCTCTCAAAACTGGTTTTGAGTATGGACAAAATTATCCTGACTCCTTGACTGTAGCAATGACACTGAGATTGTAGTCAGTGGCAATCTGCCCAGATGTAAAAATTGAAGCCTGGTTTCAAAGTTTCATACCTACTTAAGGGGACATAATCATGATGTCAAGTTCTGAGTTTCTTAGCTTTACGACCATCTAATGTTC
The DNA here is from genome assembly GCA_013400375.1 of Thinocorus orbignyianus. Lineage (NCBI taxonomy): Eukaryota > Metazoa > Chordata > Aves > Ciconiiformes > Thinocoridae > Thinocorus > Thinocorus orbignyianus. Next base: position 17,003 of record VXBW01004176.1, read on the forward strand.
TGAATTTGAAGAAAACTAGGGTTTTAGAAAACACAGTTTTGCTGAATCGGGAATAAGGATTAATTTTACGACTGAAATCTATTATAGTGAGATGACTAGACAGTAAAAGTGTGGTCATCTTGAGGAGTAATTCAGCTCTATGTCTTGAAACTTGTCTTGAAACTTTGTTAATGTTTTTAATTGGTTTTTTTTTTAAAAACTTTTCTCTAGGAATCTATTAGATGGTTGGAAGATGAAAAAGCTCTTCTTGAGATGACAGAAGAAGTTGACTATGATGTGGACTCGTACGCTACTCAACTCGAAGCAATTCTAGAGCAAAAAATTGATATTCTGATCGAACTTAGAGGTAGATTGCTTTTAATCACTTTTGTGTGCATTTTCATGCATTTTCATTCATGGAGACTTGCAGTAATAATGAGGAGACAAAAACGAGTGTGGTTATGTTTAGGGTCTTTTTTCAACATATGCTGTCCTGTAATGTTTTGTGGAAGGAACATTTATTCTGTGGCCTAAGAACAATATAACATCTGTGTTCAACTCATCCTAGTTTAAAGGAAGAGTCTGCTTTACCTCCAGGAGGTATAAACTTGATCTTGCAACTTTGTTCATTTTTTTTTAATTTGTTCCAAAAAAATAAAAATCTGAAGGAACTGAACGAAAAAAGAAAGTAAAGCAATGAGGAAAAAGTAGTAGGAACTCCTAGTTCCTGCTCTGTTGTACTCTGTAGAGTAGCAGGGGGCCTTCTGTTGTTTTTCAGTTTGTGCTTAAGAGTAGCATCAAGTGCCGAGTAGCTTGGTTGTTAGCCTGCTTGTTTCCTCAGTGGCCTTTCTGTTGGAATTTTGTGATCCTCTCTTTGTTGAAAAACAAACTGCAGATAATTCTTAGTTCCCAAAATCGACTCTTCCACTTATCTTCTAAAATCAGCATGTCAGCTTGGAATTATATATATATATATATTCATATAAATATATATATACACAATGAAAAAATCATGGAGATGAATTTTTCATTTCAGTTTCTGTATCTATTTGGATTCCAGCAGACATGCTATACTGGTAAAAATTCAAGGATGGGTTTGCTGTTTCTTTTAATCTATGTTAGAAAACTCCTTATAAGATAAAATCTGCTGAAAGTTAGAAGAATACATCAAGGAAATCAGACGTGGCCTGCTTACCTTGTAAGCATGTATTGGCACCAGTATACTTATGTACATTCTTTTGTGTCTTATGAATGATGGCTTCTTCATAGAATCACAGAATG
>VXBW01004177.1:0-16903 GCA_013400375.1 Thinocorus orbignyianus
GCGGGATGGAGCGGAGCAGCCGGGGGGCGCCGCTCCGCCCTGGGGCTCCCCGGGAGCTACCGCCCGGCCTCCGCCGCCCTCCGCCGCCCCCACCTGCGCAGAGGGAAGCCAAGGGTCCCCTCAGGGTGGTGAACATCAAAATGGAGAAGCCCGAGCCGGAGGAGGGAGGCGGTCACGGCTACGGGGAAAGCAAAGAATCGGGGGGACACTTCAGGCATTTCACAGCTCCTTGGGTGGGGAAAGAAGAGGCCTGCGTCACTGTCAAGAAGGAAAGAGAGTATGAGCAGGGCGGTGGAGAAAGCCACAGAGAGGCAAAGGTGCTGGAGATGATGGGGAACGGGAAGGAGCCCTGGAGAGGAGCTGCTGTCAAAGTGGAGCCGCCTGAGGAGGCCTTCGAGGCCTGCAGGGTGAAGGTGGAAAAGGAGGATGCCCCAGCCGTCTCCCTGAGTGGGCCTGCGCTGGCCAGGCCTGCCAACCACAAGGCACAGCAGAGCGAGGGGCTCGGGATTCTTACTGAAGAGCTGAAGATCCCGGTTGTGTTGCACCCTTTGCCTCCTGGGACCCGCATACAGATCCAGGGCCCTCTGCCATCAGAGCTGATCCATGTGACCAAAGTGCCGGTGAAACAAGTGCCTCTTAAAATGCAGACTTTACTGGAGCCTTCAGTAAAGATAGAAACTAAAAACGTACCCCTCACAGTACTGCCCTCTGATTCAGGTATTACGTTAAGGGTTCAGTAAGTGGCACACAGTGACAGTTTGTAGGAGAACACAAGTGGAAGGGTTAGAGACCCATTCCTGGAGTTTGTACAACTCTCTTGGTCATTGTACAAACTTATAAAAAACAAGCTTTTGTTGTACAAACTTACTTTATTCTTACTCATCAGTGTACAATATAAACATGTGGGAGCATGGATTTCTCTAGTGGTTTGTTATAATCAATGCAGTTTTGTCCACTTGCTCCCTGACTACATTAAAGCCCTTACAACATGTTCAGAATTGCATTGAGCTGTGATTGTAAGTTTAAAGCCAGCTCAATTTTTAAAGCTATGAAGCATTGATACATTGATTGAAAATTTGGACATGTTAAATGAGATTTCAAAATTAATGACTTAAGGTGAGGGCTTAAGGACTAGAAGACTTTTGCCCTTTATTGATAACATGAAAGAGTTAATTTCTAAGCCTTTTTCAGAGAGGAAATTTCTTGTTCAGGGATCAGTTTTGAGGGGCCTGGAGATTCATCATGTCACTAACTCAATTTAAAGGTAGTCTGTGTTTACAAAGAAGCAAAGCTGAGTGTCATGTAACAGTCATTTGGTAACACGGGTTCCTCCAGCAAAATGAACGTCCACATGCAATAAAAGAGTGAGAGAGGGCAAAAAAAACTAACCAGAAACTCCTGAACAGCAACAACCTCAGCTGAGAAGCCAAGGACTGCCCAGGTGTGGGACTGAACTGCTGTACCATCATTAGATCTGGTTCCCACATCATTAGGGCGTTTGATACATAGTTCTGATGGTGATGACAAATATGCAGTGATATGATCTGTGCTATACAATGTTTTTAAATTTCATTAGTTTATAGATCCATAAGAAAACAATCGAGCCAAATGAAATCTAACCCAGTGTGTTAGCAGTCCCGTATGTTTCATATTTTTTAAAAAACATGTGAATACAACAGAAGCCAGGTAAATCATTCCTTATGCAGTGGTTCAGTGAAGCTTTGTGGTGGACATTCCCTTAGCCCCGATTATTTTTCTAGGAACTGCAATCCAAATGGGCATTGAGTTTCATGTGTTCCAAAGCTCTAGTGATTCTTTTAACTGCTGCCAAATATCCTCTTATATACTATTGAAAGTAACCTGTATTGCATATATTGCCTGGAAGATGATCATCTTTCCTCATTTTGTTGCATAGGTATGCCAGATACTCCATTTAGCAAGGACAAAAGTGGCCACGTAAAGCGTCCAATGAACGCGTTTATGGTGTGGGCTAGGATTCATCGGCCTGCCCTGGCAAAAGCTAACCCAGCTGCCAATAATGCAGATATCAGTATTCAGCTTGGATTGGAGTGGAACAAACTGACTGAAGAGCAGAAGCAGCCCTATTATGATGAAGCTCAGAAAATAAAACAAAGGCACAGAGAGGAATTTCCGGGTAAACGTATTTATTTACATGAATGTTTTAGAAGTGCAAGATTTTTTGACAAATGGATCTCTTTCATTAGAGCAAGTAATAGAGTTAGAAAAATATTACAAAAATTTCAAGCACACAGTCCTTCTGCCAGCTTTCTAGTGCCTGAAAGCATATTAATCTTTTAAAGCATCCAAAATGATATTTCATCCTCCATAGACTGATGTTTCTTACGGTCTTAGGCCACACCAGCTACAGCAGCTCTTATGAATGTTTCAGCAGTCAGGTAGTGAGTTATGGTGAATGTGGCCTGCTGCATCATTTTACATGCTCCAGAAAGAGCTACCCAGGCAGCCTGTGGTGACACATGCATCCATTCCTTGAAAACAGGAAAGGGAAATGCCACAGGAAGCACAGCCAGCATTGTATTCTGTGGGATTCTTCAACATGTAGATGAGATTCACAAAAAATGGTGCGGAAGATGTTGTTTCTCAGCACCTTGTCAAAAGTGTTAATAATATGTACCCTTAACAAATTAATTTGGCCATAACACTGTGGTTCAATAAAACAAATCATAAGTACTTTGAACACACTTTTTAAAAGCTGTTAAGATACTACGTGTTGTAATCCTTTCTGTTGTCTTAATCCTGCTAGTTTATGATTATGGCTAATCCTGGTAGTCAAGATCTGACAAATCTCATAAACAAGCAAAAGAGCAGCATTCTCCCTCTCTGCCTGCACATTTCAAAAGAAAAAAAACAAGAAAAGGTTTCTTTAAAGAAGCATGAAGAGTACCTTGTGTAAGAAATAAAGCTGCACAGTGTAAATTAATAATATATTTCTACCTCTGTTTGGTTAATATTATAAGCCAAAGGCAAACTTACTGCTCCAAAATCTATACAGGTTTCCTAGTGGGTCACATTTTCCATTGTCTCTTGGAACCTGCAGGTATATGTGAGACGTAAGGTGTTAAGGAAACGATCAGGAAAGATCCACATTTTGAATACAGTCACAATTTTCTTCCACACTGAAAGCCCATGGTGCAGTGTCATGTTCTCCTTAACATGCCTTCCTCAGCAGTGCTATGTTGCTCCCAACCATTCTGTATGTCTTTGTCTTACAAACAGTTACAATATAGTAACAATAATCATGCCCAAATACGTCCATTTAATTTCCGCCTCTGATAAAATGCCTCATTTGCTCACTGAAGCAAATGGGAGTTTTGCCATTGACTATAAGGGCAGGTTTTGGACTTATTTTTTTAGGTACTTCAGAATTACAGATATCACAGTTTTATATAATAAGTGAGACCATCCCACAAATTGGATGTTTGCATCTTTTTTCATCTCTGACAGGATGGGTTTATCAACCACGTCCAGGCAAAAGGAAGCGTTTCCCACTGCCTGTCTCTGCTGCATATTCCAGCACTTCTCAGACTATCATCACTACAAGTCCAACTGGCATTTATCCCTACCAGTCACCTGCTTACTCTGTTGTCATCCCCAATGTTACGACCAGTATTGGACATCCAGTCTGTGAGTTTTCAGTAGTGAATGTTTTTAAAAATTTGGAATTTACCTATTATAGTGAGGAGGGTTATATATACCATAGTGTAGATACAGTTAAAACAATTTCTCAGTCTTTCTTGACGCCATTATTTCTATCTGTCCTCCTCTAAACTGCTTCTCTGCCTCCAAGTCTCTACCTACTGTTTCCTCAGCCTCTTAAATTCTTCTGGCTTCTTCATTGCCCGCAGATTCTTGCTGTTGTCTTTGTAGCTCCTGGTTCCCTCCTCCTACCTTTTGGTCTTTTTGGATCTCCATTATTATTACTGGACACGTGCTTCCTGTAGAGCTACCTCTGTTTCTTTTTCTTGTTCTGTCTCTGCCTCACACGTATCTTACCTCACCAGGTTTAACTGCACTAGTGCTCAGCCCTGCTCTACTAAGCCTGAAAGAGCTCATTAGCTCAGTCCATGTCACCTCCACGCTGATGTTAGTGTTCCTTGGTAGCGAGGGCACCACTGCTTTAGAGCATGTGCTTAGTAACTTAGGCTGCTTGTGAGAAAAAGCAGACAGTATTGTCAAGAAAGTCATCAGAAAGGAAGTCAGTAGGGTATTAGTGTGTGCTGCAATATTACAGCAGTCACTAAATCTGGAATTTTTCCTTTGCACATTTTCCATGGGCATTTACTCAGGTGTCTATGCACACCTGCAGTAGTTGTCTACGTACTTGTTATGAACTTGCACATGCCCGTGGTTTGAGCAGACATAACTCAGCTTTTATACGAACAAAAATACAGTTACAGAAGGAATGCGTTAAAAAATTGCACCTGAGCTGGAAGGGTACTCATTTTTATAAGAATTCAATATGGGCAGTGAAATAGGGTGTAATATAAGAGCATACAGTTGAGTGTAGTAGCTGACCTGCAGGTTTTGTCATGAAAGAGCTCTGGCTCTGTTGAAATCATGCAAAGCAGATTTCAACAACAAATAGCTTAGATCCAGGCAATGGCCTTTTTCTCTTTAAGGATATTCACAAGGGCTGCTATCTTTCTCACAAGGCAAGAAAAAATGCCTGTTTATGCTGTGTGGTAATATTCAGAGATGTGAAAGAGAAAACTCAGCTTTGTTCTGAAATTCTGAGACAGTGATGTGTTCCTTTCTCAAATCCTTCTGTAAATTTGACTGAATATAAACTATTCTTTGCTTTCTTACTCTAGTATATTTTATAATGTTTTTTTGTCCTCGGATGCTACTATGTTTCATTCCAGAGTTTACTATCCTGTTATGGTTGAAATGACTTTTAAATACAAACTGTAAAAATCTAGATGCATTTAAGTTCTGTTGGCTTGGAATTTAGACTCTTAGACTTGGTAGTGGGGTTTGAAAATAATTACGCAATGTGTTTTGAAATCTTCCTGTATAAAGGCAGCCCTGTTGACATGAGATATGATTTGAAAGTATACATTCAAGCTAGTGTGTGCGTTCATTGGGGAAAGAAATAAGAAAAACATACCAGAAAGTAGGGTCACTACTCTTCACTGCTGCTTTGGCACCACACAGATTTGATAAGGATTTGGCTCACTCCAACTCAGCTAATAGACTTGGGAGCTCTTCTGAACTTCAGGTGCTAAATGCACACTCCACCCGCATTGTGTGGCCATATGAGGACAAGACACAGCCCTCACCAGCCTCACAGCCTCGACACCCACTAGCCAATTCGTTCTTCCTTCTCCTTGGAAGAACCTTCTGTAGAAGGAAGCTTGAATGTGTGGGCTCCAAAACTGTCTGTGAGAACACACGTAGACCAAGTGATGTATGACTGTGAGTTGTGGGGAATTAATGCTGAAACGTGTTTTGAGGGAAATGGTTCCAGATCTGGCTCTGGTTTGCTATGCTGCTGTTTATGAAATCTCTTCCTCTATACATGTCTGATAAATAACTGTTCTTTTTCCTAAAGGTGAAGCTCCTTCTGTCATCCGTCTGCCGGCTTCTTCCATTCAACATGCTAGTCCAATTACTCTTTTCCAGACTACCAGTACAAGCACCCCATCAGTGGCTGTTCCAGCTCCAACCCTGCCCCTGCGCCCTGTCATTTCACCTCAGCACTTTGCTGAACCTGCTCAGGCAGAAGCTCTTGGTGTACCATCTGGGCTCAATTGCCCTCTGAAGAGACGTACACCAGTTTTCATTGAAAGCAGAAACCCAAGTAACATAACCTCCACTAACAGCAGATTTTCTGTCTCTAATGGTGAGCCCCCAAAGGAGTACCCGGGGGTTTCTGTTTTCCCTAGGGGTGTACCTCTTCCCCAAGCTCCCCGTTTTCTTCACTCACATCTCTATGAGTCTCCTCCCATTGGTCAGCCAGCTGGTCTGTTTGGAGTACCTACTCGGTTTCCATTTTACCACCCATACTTCGTACCTGGACCTCACTATTTCCCATCAAGGTAATGAAACCCTTCATTTCAATACCAGTAAGAACAAATGCTAAGAGGTGGAGAGTCTTTTGACTTACAGAAAGTAAATGGAGCATTTAGAAGGAAAAATGCTCTTACCTTCCTATAGATTCTGTGTGGTGGGATCTGCTGACCTGAGGCTGCTCGTAATGTATGTGCAGTTATTGAAGGCTCCATAGTACCATTGCAGTAATTGGCACTCCCAAGCCCACAGTAAATAGAAATACGCTCTCCCCACTTTATGTATCTAAGTGCAGTTGATTTCTATAGAAAAGCATTAGGTAGAGATTGTGTAAGTATATTTTGAAAAGGATTGGATGGAATTAAAGTAGATGTGTGAGATGTCTCCTGGGTACTATGATTGCAGCTGTCACAACTACCAATATTTCTGAAATCCAGTCTGGTGGGAAACGTCTCCAAAATTGTTATGGAAGTAGTAATTCCTAGTTTTTCCTTTGCAGTTTCTGGGCAGTCAATCAGAGATCACATAATCAAATAACTTACAGGCTAACAGATGTAATATCCTGCAGGTTTTTCCTAAGCTAAGCATGCACGGAGAGCACCAGTGTCTTCCCAGCAGCAAGTGCCCTTCTCAAACGCAGGAGGTCTCATGGCCTAATGGTGCTTGTTCTTTGTAAGGCATCATTTTTCTTCCATGGCTGTGCAATATCAAATATAACAAATTATTATTATTATTAGACTTAAATACTGTCTTTTAGTACACTGCTCGTTGCTACTAATAGCAACAGCCAATGTTCCTATGTCAATAAGATTACATGGTCATAAATTAGGGCTAATGATGACCCATCAAACTCAAAATAACTTAATGAATTGATAAGTGCAATACAAGATAGTTCTATTTTTGGGGTCTTTTAAGGAAACACAGGACACATATTCCCAAAATTGCTAAAGATGAACTTTGTTTGGCCCTTGATCTCTGAAATTAGACAGTTTTGTGAGGCCTCTGAGAGAGAGGACTGTTCTTGTACCATAAAATATGGTTCTGAGGTCACACATTAATGGACTTCGAAAGGCTGCCAGCATTGCTAATCACAGGATCTTTCAAATACAATAATTTATAAATTCATATTCCTATAAGCTCATTTCTTGCATACAAGAATCACAATTTCTGTGCAGTATTGACAGTGCAAAGGTATGTACACAGCTTCATGCACAGAAAAATTTAAATGATAGATTGAAAAGATGGATAGTCTCCTTGAAACCTTAATAGAGATTGTATCAATGTCTGTATGATGTTTGCACTGTAGAGCTCTATTACTTCTTCATACATTTTGTTTTCTTAACAATGTAGCGAATTTCTAGAACACTAAATTACCATACGTGTGTCATTCTGCAGCAGGATAAAAATTCAAACTTCTGACACCAGAGGAATACAGTTACGTTTGACATAGTTATTTCATGCAGTCTTCTAGATGGTTGCTTTTTAAAAATTTATCCCGATACATTCTTTAAATAGTAACATTGACAACACACATTGGGCACAAGAATTCTCTGTCAGTCCTCCTGTTCAGTAAAAATGTAATGATGCAAACGTTCAGTCCAAGAATAAATAAGAGCATTTTACCCCAGCTCTGTCACAAATTTTGGCATTCAGAAATAACACAAAGTGACCTTTGATGCTTTGTTTTACTGTGCTGAGTATGTCAGTTAACAACAGGCTTATCAGATGCTGGTTTATCTATTCACTCTCTACAACCTTGATTGTAGAGAGGCAGGGGGGCGCGGGGTTGGTCTCTTCTCCCAAGTCCCAGGTGATGAGACAAGAGGAAGTGGCCTCAAGTTGCACCAGGGGAGGTTCAGATTGGATATCAGGAAATTTTTTTACACTGAAAGGGTTATTAAGCCTTGGAATGGGCTCGCCAGGGAAATGGTTGTGGCACCATCCCTGGAGGTATTTAAAAGACGGGTGCTTAGTGACATGGGTTAGTGATGTGGGGTTTTTTGTCACTTGTGTTGGTGGTTGGACTAGATGATCTTAAAAGTCCCTTCCAATCTAGACAATTCTATGATTCTATGGTATTATTTCATTGATAAATACCATGAGGTTTATGTTTGTTTTCAAAACAATTTGCTGCTATATCAATCATGAAGAAGGATGTATGCCCAGATATGGAATTGTGCACAGCTCTTGTTAGGGCCGCAGTGTTTAAATTAGGCATGATTTTTTAGTATGCATGTTTTGAATATTTCAACAGGATAATCTGACTAACATAGAACGTTAGTGTCATTCTGTTTTTCTTAGCTGACTGGAAGTCCAGGCAACCTGCATTTCTGAAAACCAACTTTCAATCCCTTTCATTGCAGCACATGCCCATTCAGCCGACCTCCATTTGGCTGCGGGAATTTCTCCAGCTCAATGCCTCAATGCCTCAGCTTTTATGAAGACAGGTACCAAAGGCAGGAGATGATGTTTTCAGCTCTAGACAGAAACTATCCTTTCAAGGAATACCCAGAAGAAAGCATCCGTGAGGACCATCGCAGCTGTGGGAGCTTTGAAGCAGTGTCCTGTTACAGCAGCTGCAACGAGGAGCGGTATTTAAGCCCCCTGCCACAGCTGGACATTGGAGTGTTGGAGGGGGTTCTGTCAGCCCCATCTACTCCCTCCAGCACCCACCTAATCAACGTAACTGACAGTGACGAGGATGACGAAGTAAAGTTGCTGCAAGAATTGTAGTTTTTAAAACAAGTTATAAACCAGAGAAGTATTATAGAATGGGAAAAAAATCTTATCTTCCACACAGTCTTTTTAGTCAGTATGTTCAATGGAAACCCCATTTAGCTTGAGCAAGCTGTACAGGTCATTTTGAAGAGTCTAGTAATCTGTTTGTATTTTGAGAGATCTCACATAGACCTGGGGAGGTCAAAAGCCTCTGGAATTTCACCTGCTTCATCAGGGCATTTTCTGGGCTCTGCCTCAGGAAAGCACACAGGAATACAGTTCTAAGCAGGTGATAGTGTGCTTTCCTGAGGAGAGCCAAAATAGGCTTTTGGATGGTATTTACCCTAATTTTGTAGGTGTTACTTTGGGAATTTTAGCAAGTGAAATAATTCTGGTTTATGACTGTAATGTAATTCTTGCTGCAGTAAAATACTACAGGGCCTGGAGAGTGAAGCTAAGAATTATTTAGCAATGCTTTATATTTTTCCTTTGATGAGACAGTTTTAAGCTTAATTTTGTTAATTTTTAACTGTAGTCTCTATTTGTGGTACTACTGCTATATAACACACTGAAAATTTACATCAGTTTCAGTAATACTTGGGTCTCCAACCAGTTCCATTAATAAAAATGGGGTTGTCTAGAAGGTATGTTAGAGGCAAGGTAACACCCAGAGAGGAAAATGGATGAGCTCTGGCTCTGTGACTTACTATGGGCTGTGACTCGTTCCCTGAGTACTTAGTGCTCCAAAGAATTCTCCAGAGAATACCAAATTCTCTGAAGAATATTAAAGGTTTTCAGTAGAGTATTTGTGCTGAACTTGGGAGCAAGGAAATTCAAACTTTTTTGGCCAAACTTTGTCATTTATGTTACTCTTCCACTCCCCTGCTTTGTGGAACAGAAGGTCATTTTGTTGTGAGAATCCTGTTATTTTGCTGTTATTGTATTTGAATAAACTCACCTGAACAATGTATCCCTAATGCTTCATTTTAAGCTGTGTTCATTGAGCTGAGTGGGGACAGGGAAACTGTGATTCATGTAACCCCCAGACTTACTGTGCAGCCGAGCTGCACGTCTAGAATGAGCTGAAGTCACTTTTTCAGACAATTTGGGCTACTGATGCTAGTGTATACATGTGTGTGTGTGTATCTATATTTCTAATTCTGTAAATCCAGCTATCACAGAAATATGGGAAGAGCTGAAAGCCATGGATGGAGAAGCCCATCCATGCTAGGCTAAGAGAATGCTAAGGAATGCTTCAGAGGAAGCTATGGTGACAGTCTCATATAGGATATCCTATATTTTATGGGGTCTGTTGGAATCTTAGCATCCTGGCAGTCCTGAGGCTTAGTCCCCCTATATCTATAAGACCACATTATTGATAAAGACAGGTACAAATGAAATTTCCATGTGCCTCAAAAGCTGGTCCTAAGACAGTGTAGAGTAGGTATCTTCTGGGTTCTTTGCATTTTAAGTTTTCAGTCTTAGATCAACGTTTTCATGCTTTTCTGCTTCTGGGAGCTCATAAGTCCACTTTCCAAGTCCAAGATCAAAATCTCTCATTTGAGAACTTCTGCGTTTTGTAGTTAAAGAACACAAAAGCATGAGTAAATCCTGTCTATCCTACACACTGCATCTGCAATGCAGATGAATCATTAAGAGGAAAGTCTTATAAATAGTAGAAAATGCCTGTTCATTTCTAAATTATCTTCTTGCTGAAAGCTGATCTGGCCTGCAGGAATGCGTGTGGGCAAACGTACTAATTCCTACACAGGCATGTTTCAGGGTATAAACCAGCTGTTTGTGGAATTATTCTCTAGATCTAAGCTCCCTCTTCTCCCATCTTTCTTTTTATACACTATGGAGTAGGATATAAGACATATTGCACCAGGATCTAGAATGGTTGCTTGCTGTGGATAACACAAATTTCCTTCCAGCGCTGAAGGGAGGTGCCTCAGAGCTGCTCATTTGTACCTTGTGCTTATTGTGGTCCCAGTGCTGGTAGCTCAGAGTGAGCTTCGGTGACTTGAGGGATTCGGCATGTGCTGACATGAGAGACATATTCTACTCTGTCGTAAGATTTTTTTTTAACCTTCTTTCTCTGCTGTTTACCTTCATCTGAACTAAAAATCACCTTGCATGCTTTTCAGCATGAAACCCAAATCAAACGCATGTATTCCAAATAAGATTTGTTTTTCTCCTGCCTCTATAAAAGTCCAAAGACATTCAGTAGTGCTTCCAGGTGCATCACTGCCTGTGGCTATCCATTTGCAGAGGTGAATTTCTTCTCCAAAGTTGCTGGACAGTTTTATGGATTGGATATTATTAAAAACCCTTATGCCCTTATACCTGTTTCCCTTCTCGTATGAGAATGAATTACTTCAGTATAATCGCTATTGCATTAGATAAGTTTGCTGGCAGTGGGGAGAGGATGACAGTGCTTTACATGTACAAATAGAGTTAAAAAGATGCAATGTGTCTGCACGTACAGTCTTCTACCACTAAGTTCACTTGCCCGTAGGAATGAAGCAAAAGTAGCAGCAGTGACCCACCCTTCAAAAAAAGCATAGAGAGTGCTTTGATATAATTCCACCAACAGCACATCGGGACAAGCCCTTGTCTAGTACCTGATCATCTTACAGCATGACTCCCGCTTTGGCAGGACAGCTGCTCTAGGGCTCTTCCAAGTATTCCTGCTGTCCTACATGGGTGGTGAAAAAACCAAAGCTAAGCAGAAGATTTTGGGTCAGCCGAAGCTGTGTTCTCAACCGCTAAGACTCAGAGTAATGAAGTTCGTTGTTAAATTTCCAGTTTCCTTCATGGATTCACAGCCTTCCTCCTTTGATCATTTCAAGTGACATCAAGGAGAAAAATGTGCTGAAAAATGGAAGATTTCAAATTCCACTCAAGTCAGCCATAGACACAAAATGCCTTTCATCAGCACAAGTGTCTGAAATACAGAGGTTGGCAAGACAGAAAGTCTTCTACCTTCTCCTTCTAAAACTTTGATTCTTGGTAACATTTTCTCCAGTGTCAGCAGGAGTCTTTTCAGAGCAGTTCATTCAACAACCTTTCCCATTTCTGAAGAGAGAGTTCCAAGGAATTATTACTGAGCTTTTACTCTGATACATATCCAAGTCATTCTCTGCATAAGTCTGTTTCTTTGACAGGCATTCTCCTCTGTAGGTCTATCTATTTCCTTCTAGACAACTAACTACTAATTTACTATGAACGTAATGGGAGAATCATCATCTTTTATTGTCCAGCTAACAACAATAGAGTTAAACCATCTTGCAGATGGCTGAGTAAGTGCGGACACCCCACTGCAAAACCATTCACACCAGCTTTGTCCCAGACAAACTGAAACACCGAATTTTCAAACCTAGTGACCGACCGCAAGCACCGACCCTTGCTCTGGGCACAACACGGGGGCTGCGCTTAATAGGTATGTCCATCCCTTGATCACAGGGGATGCAAGAGATAAGGGAACAGAGCACAGACATTCAGATTCCCAGTTGATACTTTTGATCAGGCAAGTTGGGACCCTGGAGGAAATGAGTCTGAGTCTGTGTAATTTCTAGATAACTGAAAGCCTGACCTTGCTCTGTGAATCAGGCAAATGTCCCATTGAGCTTCCAGATGAGATGGGTATGGGCAGGATCTGAGTCATCCTGTGCCAGAGGCAGGTAACGTTACTGCATCTGAGCGCTCCTAATAAGGCTAGAATATCCCAAATCTTTCCATGCAACAATGTCTCAGCAATGTAAGTGATATATCATACATATATATAGATTAAACTATATATAACAACCGCATAGTCTGTGGTTATATTTTTATGGAGGGAGTTTCTGGTGATTATAAATTCAGATATCAATTCTCATGTTACCAAGAACCAAAGATAAAAATATCACCATATAACAAAGGCAAATATTGCATGTGTTTCATTTTTATAATATTTGAGTGCTGAAAAATATCACAAGCAGATAGTTATTGCCCTAAAAACTTTAACAATCAATATAAGGCTCCTTTTATTCAATTTGTCAAATTTTTTTGAGCTGACCTTTAAGAGAAATATATGAAGCAGTCCTGGTGACAATTTGTTGAAGTGGCAAGATTTGTGACAATCTTTTAGTGCAAATACACAAGTTCCTCATCCAAATATTTTTTTTCCTTTGGGTAGACAGAAATTTTATGCAAGATTGAAAGCAGAACAGCTAAATCTATGTCTAAATTTGGCTGCATTTTTACTTATTTATAATGAAAGCATCATCAATAGTGCCATTGTTTTCATCTATATTACAAGCAGCTATGAATAAATGGGAGAGTTCTCAAAAATTTCAAGATTTGCCTTTATAATACTTCATATGATTAGAAAAAAGCTGAAATGTGGTCCCTGGATATTTGCTCTTAGAAATATCATGGTTTGGTTGTGTGATGAAAATTTGTGACCTGTCTGTGGGTCAGCTAAACTGTCGTTTATTGATTGTTCACCCTGGTGATTCCCTCTAGGAATGTCCCAGATGTCCTAGCTTTCTTCTGCAAGTGTGATATCAGGAATAAACTGACCTTCACAGGATCACAAAGGTTCAGTGTATGAAGTGCTGAAGGAGAGAGGGAACACATATGGAAGTCATAAACCATGACGGCTTCTGCAAATGGAAACAGTCACATTTCCTTTGGGCAACAGTGGCAGGAGTCAGCAAAGACCTTCGGTAAAAGATAGCTCAGCGATTTCAATAGCATAAATAAACCTCTGGACAAGAAACAAAATCATTGCTATTATCTAGCAAACCTTTGTTCTAAATAGAGTATTAATTTCCTATCGGCCTGATTTACCGAAACACTCTGAAATGCAGCCAGATACAAATTATCCCCGTTTCTTAGGTTGGTTTCCTGGTGGTTCACCTATGTGGCCACTTTAAGTATAGAGATGAATGGAAAGGATTGTATGGATAATGTGGATCAATGGCTGTCTGAAGAGCCTGACTGAGAGATAACACCTTCCCTTGCCACTCTGAGCCAACCCTGTAAAAATCATGTCAGTGCACCCTCACGGCTCTGCTAGTGTGGCTGCAGTTGAGCTGGCCAGGACTTACAGCAGAAGTACACTGACATCAGGGAACACAGTTGCTTTTCACAGGCTCAGCATGTGCAAGGAGCATCTACAGCACCATGGAGCTCAGGTGTTTGCAGCTGGTAACCTCAGCACAGCCCCGCTAACTTGGACTCTCTTCTCCTGATGGGACCCAGAGCCACACTGGCTAACCCACCCGGCAGTGAGATGCTGCATTTGGACCTCCAGATGCATCATGGATGCATCTGCAGCTCTGGACCCCAACCCATGGGTCAGCCCTAAAGGATGCAGAAGGCAGGAATGCTGCTTTAGAAACCACATGGGAGTGAGTGAGTATCCCTGAAGGGCAGAACAGGGAATAAGAGCTGTGGGTGCTTACAAACCCTTCCCCAGCACCTCCATCTGCCCTAAGGGGAGAGAAGTGGTGAACATTTTCTCACTTTTGCTCATTTATGTGGGCACAATAATTGTCACTCTATATCCCTTCAGCTGTCCAGGGGTCATACATTTCCCAGGAGCAGAGGGATTCAGGGTACCTCTGGAAACATGGATTCAGCCATGAAGGGTTTGATAGGATTACATGTAAATATAACATATAAATAAATAAACAACTAAAGCCAAAGCACAGCTTCTCAAAGAGCCTCTTGACAACGATTTGGCTGCGTCCCTCCATCTGGTCTCCACTTTTTCCTACCTTTTGAGGCACAACGAAATTCCGTGATGGCAGAAGAGCTGGGGGGTGTGTGAGAGGTTTTTCAGGGGGAGCCCGCCCTGGGATAGCGGGGGTACAGCTCAGCCCCGCACCGAGCCGCAATGGTACCTGGGGTACACCCTGAAGTGCTGCCTGGGGTGGGATGGAGAAAGAAGAGGAGGAGACACCCCCAGTTCCCCCAGACGGGGCTGCCGGAGTGGATGGGGGTGGTGGTGGGAGGAGAGAGCGGAGCCGGGCGGTTCTATACGGCGGGTGGCGGTGGAGCGCTGTCTCCTGCCCGGAGCCATGCGGGGCCGGGGACTGCTCTGCGGCATCGCCCTCTCCCTACTGCTGCTACCGCCCTGTGAGTGCGGGGTACCCTGCCCGGGGGGTGAAGGGGGGGCTACAACAGCCGCCCCTCACCCTGCATCTCCCTCTGGCTGCAAGAGCCCCCGGGGAAGGAGGGAGGATGGTGGCTGGTTTGGTACGGGAGATGCTCCCGCTTCCCTTACAACGACCACGGAGCTCTGTCCCTCTCCGGCTTCGTGGGGGTGCGGGCGGGGTCGGGATGCTGAAGGGCTCCTCTTGTGTCTCCGCAGCGGGAGGGGCGGCCGCCGGCGCGGAGCCGCAGCCCGAGGTGGTGGTGCCGCGCTGGGCAGCGCCGCGGAGCCGCCGCGGCGAGAAGGTAGGTCGCACCCAGCGTTTTATTTATATTAATTTATTTTATTTATATATTTTATATCGTTTCCAAGGGGGGGAACGATGTCGCGGTCAGCACAGGGTCTCGCCGTGCGCGTTTTATGGGATTTTTTGTTTGTTTGTTTGTTTGTTTTTTAAGCGGAGCGCTGTGACAAGCCGTAGGGATGAGCCCGAAAGCCCCGTCTGCAGCACAGGGAGCTGCTGCAACGCCTCCAAATCCCGAGAAAAGCTGGGCGAGCTGGCGGGCACATCTCGGGCACTGAGCCTGGGATCACTCCTAGCGATTTTCATTCACCCTTTGTAAAGCCTTGCAGTCCTTTGTCTTCTGCTGTGATTTAAAATCAAGATCAAGTCTACGTGTTCTGTGTGCTTGTGACAGGGGGCAATGGGTGGCATTCAGGGAGCAACTGAATAGAAGCACCTGGTTTAGGAGGAGCTGATGAGTCCCAGCTGTAAAGGTACTTCGCTAAGAAAAGCCAGCCAGTAGCTCAGGTGTGTCTAACTGTTTCTGAAACACCGATGCATTCATATTGATCTCACCCCACTTCTCGTAGGTAGGTGGATGGAGTGGGGTGTTCGTAGCCTGTGGCTGTTCTGAGGATCTCCAGGGTGACAGATTTAAACATCAACCATAAACCACAGTTCAAATTCCCAGCATTTGCTTTGCCACAATCAAGAAGTTATTAGTTGCATAATCAAATGAAAGAGGAAAATCCAGATAGTGTCATTTATGTTGTGAACCAGAAAAAGGGAAGCTACGGCATTATATTAAAGAAAAATCATGGCATCTCCCCATAAGCGGTGTTATTTTAGGGTTTATGTGTTTATGTCCTCTCCAGATAATGAGACTTTTAAAACATTTTATTGGTCACACACAAAAAAAAAAAAAAAAAAAAAAAAAAAAAAAAAAGCAAGCTACAATGACTCTTTCGTGGTCTTAATTCTCCTTAAAATGTCCTTGCGATGCTGCCTGGAAGTTTTGGTTCGCTCTAGTATTCATAGTGATATGAATCCATCTGGACAGCATTTCCCCTTATACAAATTTGCTGGGTCTCAGGGGTTGTCCTTGGTTTGTTTCAGGCAAGTTCCTGTTGGCTCTAAAACCGGTATTAGCAAAGCTTATGCACAGCTGGGATATTTCAGTTGCACAGCAATTGACGGACTCTGAAGTAACGGGATTGTTGAAGGAGAAGGTGAAGTGTTATTAGTAACAATGATGTTTGCACAACCGTTGTGGAGAGACCCCCAGACCCCCCCCGGTTATGGACAAGGCAACCTCCCTTGCTTACACATTACTGAGCACCTGTGATTGAGTAAAGCAAACTCAGCCCCTTGAAATTAGCTGTTGTTACCCTAAATGCCTTAACTTGTTTTGCATCATCTGTGTGGGTCTGGTGCAACATCCTGGTAACTGAAAGAAAGATGAACAAAACCCAGAATATGGGCAGGGAGCTGATGAAAGGAGAAGTTTGTAACTGAGCTTGGGATTGATAAAGTGGCAAGTGAGAGTGTCTCTGGGCTGACAGATCTTTCATCAGAACATCCTAATTTAGTCAGCTTTGCTTTATTTTGCTCTCAGTTGATCTGTTCTTTAAAATAGCCTGCAACACTGAATTAGGAAATACTATGGGTTAATCTTATCACCAGCTTTTTTGTTTTTTCTTTTTTCTTTT